>PVHP010047444.1:0-12987 GCA_004024765.1 Zapus hudsonius
AAAGCCTAAAAACCAGAGTTCAATTCTCCAGGACCCACATAAAGCCAGATCCACAAAGTGGCACATGTATCTGGAGTTCATTTACAGTGGCTCAATGGCCCTGACACTCATTCTCTCTCTTTCTTCTCTCTTTCTCTCTATGCTTGCAAATAAATGGACAAATAAAAAAACATTCCAGAGATGCAGGGAAGGTTCAGCATATGTTATCAATAAGTGTAATACATATAAATGGATCAAGGATGAAAATCACAAGATCATTTCAATAGATGCAGAAAAGGCATTTGAAAAAATCCTACAACCCTTTATGATACAAGATCTGAAGAAACTGGGAATGTGAGGAACATATCTCAAAAATGAAGGCTATGTATGACAAACCAATAGCCAACATTATACCAAATGGGGAAAATTCAAAGCATTTCCACTAAAATCAGGAACAAGAAAATGAATGGTGTTCACTTTCTCCACTTTTATTTACGAGAACTGGAAGTCTTGGCAATTAGACAAGAGACTGAAATAATAGGGATATAAATAGGAAAGGAAGAAGTCAAATTATCATCTTGCAAATGATATGATTCTATACATAAAGAACGCCAAGACTCAACAAGAAAGCTGTTAAAGCTGATAAACACCTTTAGCAAAGTAGCAAGATATAAAATTAACACAAAGAAAATAATTGGCTTCCTATATATCAATAACAAACATGCTGACAATTAAATCAGGAACATACTTCCATTCACAATTACTTCAATAAATAAATAAAATATCTTGGAATAAACCTAACAAAGAAGTAAAATATTTCTAGTGAAAACTTTAAACATGCAAGAGAGAAATCAAAAACACAGTGGAAGATGGAAAGACATCCCATGTTCATGGATTGGAAGAATCAATATTGTTAAACTCGCTATCTCACTAAAAGCAATCTAAGCATTTAATTCAGTATCCATCAAAATTCCAGTAGTAATCTTCACCAAAATAGAAAAAAGTCCTAAAATTGATTTGGAAGCACAAAAAAACGTAGATAGCCAAAGCAGTCCTAAACAACAAAAATAAGGTACTTAGATTCTCTAGCCACTGCAACGGATCTCCAGATGCATGTGCCATATTTTCATCTGACTTACCTGGGTACTGGGGAAGTGAACCAGGGTCTTTAGGCTTTGCAGGCAAGTGCCTTACCCATTGAGCCATCTCTCCAACCCTAATATTTTTTAAAAATAAAATAAAATTTAAACAAAAATGCTAGACATGTAAAATACAATATCATGACATATGAAAAATGGAAAATGGGCTATAGCTCTCCCCAGCCCTTTCCTAAAATAATGTGTGTGTTCTGTATCTCTCTCTCTCCCCACAAGCACCTGCTTCTTCCTATCATCTTTCAAGCCTATTTTATTGCATTCTTTTCTGTTCTATCACTCTCTCCTCTTTTCTTCATTTAGACATGGTTTGGCTTTTCCTGGTTTTCCTTCCACCATTCCTTCCACAATCCACCCCAGCCTTCCAAGGGTCCCATATATCTATCTGCCTGCTGTGCAGTGAGCAGTGCAAGCCACAGCTGTCAATGCTGCTTCTTCTCTTCTGGGCTGCTGACATTCTCCTGCCCCATACCCTCCCTCCTGCCCTAAAACCACTCAGCCATGAACCTAGAATAAATGTCATATCTCATGGGGAGTAGGGATAATGGGTTATGGAACTGAGTAGTGAGTTTTAAAAAGAAATAAAAATGGCCATTTTTATGCTTTTTTAAAATGTTCAATATCCTTAGCTATCAGGGTAAAGCAAATGAAAACTACAAACTACCTTGAGATTCCATCTCAGTGCAGTCAGAATGGCTGTCATCAAGAAATCAAGTGACAATAATTGCTGATAAAGAAACCTTTCTCCACAGTTGGTGGGAGTGTAAACTGGTACTGTCATTAGGAAAATCAGTGTGAAGGTTCCTGACTCAGCTAAAAATAGACCTACCAGGCTGGAGAGATAGCTCAGCAGTTAAAGGTGCTTGCTTCCAAAGCCTGACAGCCTGATTTCAATTCCCCAGTACCCATATAAGGACAGATGCATGAAGTGCACATGCATTTGGTATTTGTTTGCAGTGGCAAGAAGCCACGACATACCCATGCTTTCTCTCTCTCCCTCCCTCCTCCATCTCTTGGTTTGCCTCTCTCTCTCTCTCTCTCTCTCTCTCTCAAATAAATAAAAATGTAAAATAATACCTACCATAGGATTAAGATTTGCTGTATGACACCACTCCTCATACACATCCTAAGGACTCCACACTTTAGAGATTCTTTCTCCTCTATGTTTAATGCTCCCTACTCACAACGGCTAGGAATGGACTCACTCTAAATGCCCATCAACTGATGGGTGGATAATGAAGATGTGTATATGATGCACAAGTTTTATTCAGCTATAAAAAATGAAATTTGCAGGAAAAGGGATGGATCTGGAAAGAATTCTATAACTGAAGCAATTCAAGCTCAGAAAGCCACAGGTCTTCTCTCAAATGTGGATCCCAGCTTCAACTGTATGTAAGCAGGAATAATTCAATAGTAAAGACCAGGAAGCTAGAAAGGGGCCATGCGGAAGGGAATGGGGGAAGGGTATAGAAGATATGGAAGTAGAGGGGCAGAATACTGGGGGAGGGTCTAAGTGAGGTGAAGAGAGGAGAGAATGGGAAGAGGATTAATCAAAATTAAAAGTGTTCTGAATAAGCAATAGCCTACTAAAAGACATGTATGCTAAAAAAATAGCCAGGCATGATGACACACACCTTTAGCCCCAACACTCAGGTTCAAGCCAAGCCTGGGGCTACACAGTGAGTCCCAGGACAGCCTGTGCTAAAGTAAGACCCTGCCTTCAAGAGGGGGGAGGGCACAGAATCATAGATTATTACATATCAATTTCTGTGCCAGGAGTGGGATAGCTCTTAGTGAGTTGTTGGTCATGGAGGCCTCTGGTGCCCCCCCCCCAAATAATACAGGCTATTGCCAAAGCTCTTGATTGTCTGCCAGAACTATATGGTAAGACCAGATTCTAAAGATACCACATGCTTGGGCTGCAGGTCACTGAGAAACCAAGCTGAAGCTGAGCTGGAAGTCTTCTCTATGTTAACTAGTTGTCACAATGTTTCAAAGAGCTATGCAGCCTGTTCAGGGAGAAAGGTCACCAATGGTCTTAAAGAGAAGTGGACCCTGCAAGTTCTATAGCTGGCCATCCAGGCAAAATGTGCCAACTGGTGCTATCATGGCATGAATGATATAGGGGGAAACATCTGCATTGTGGACTTGAGGCCTTCACCACAGGAGGGAATTCCTACCTGGTAATGAAAACCTAGTCATAAGCCTGTGGCATGGGAGGTCACAAACCCTGGAGGTTGGGGAAAGTTACTATTATTGCCTGGCTAAATGAATATATTATGCCTACAAGGTTACCCTCTAAATAATTATGTTTATACCCATATATTAATGTTACTCTCACTTTTGGTTAGAGAAGCTTCTTTCCACATGACAGTGACTATTAGGGAAACTCAAAGTGCATCAGGAAGTCCTCAGAAGTGACAGTAGTGTTCAGCATAGAATAAGACATGTCTTTCATATCCTTCAATGCTCAGAAAGCACTGTAGAAGAGGGAGTGTAAAGAATGTAAGAGCCAAAGAACGGGAGGAGTGTTTCAAAATCTATCTTCCAGACTGTTGTATTAAAACATCCCATCAACAGCAGCTGTTGTGAGGAAAGTTTTTTTTTTTATTATTTTGGCTTACAGACTCAAAAGGAAGCTTTTTGATGGCAGGAGAAAAGATGGCATGAGCAGAGGCTGGACATCACCTCTGCCACAGCCGTGGAAAACAGCAGCAGGACAATGAGCTGAGTTCTGGTAAGGGGGAGTGGGCTATAACACCCCTAAGCTTGCCCCCAACAACATCTCCTCCAGAAAGTCTCTATCTCCCAAAGTGCTACCAGATGGGGACCCAACATTCAGAACACACCACTTCTGCCCCTGGTCCCCATAAACTGATGACACTCCATGATGTAAGATGCAATGGAGTTTAAAACTTTTTAAAAATATCTTTATTATGAATAAGTATATACATTGTATAAGCAAATCTTGTGAAGGTGTCTCCATTTCCCTCCTCTCTGTCCCCTACCATTGGGGTACATCCGTGGTGAGCATATTGGATCTGTCCATAAGTTAGGGGGATATGAACTGCACCCAAGCTTTTCTTTCTCTTTTTCTTCTTCCCCTTTGTGTATTGTTGCTGAGGGGGGCAGTGTCTCTGGATAGTCTCTCCCACTATGGCTCTTGCATGCTTTCCAAATTCCCCATAATTATCAATCCAAACACTGTTTAAACATCTCTATAGTCCAAGATCTATGAGGTCTGTGAGCCTGTAAAACCAAAAATATACAATGGCACAGAAAAAACATTCACCCAGCAAATGATAGCATTGGACAAGGAAAGATTGAACCAATGCAAGTTCTAAAACAAACAGGGGAAACATAAAGTCCTGCTGTTTTGTGTCCATCTGAGACCCTCAATGATGTCTCTGGGGTTCCAATTCCACCCCTCCTGCTTGACATCCCACAGCCCAGAGAAAATCCATCCCATGCCAGCAGCTCTCCTCTGCAACCATGCCACGGTCCCAGCACCTCCAAAAATTCTGACTCCACTGAAATCCACAGTTCATCCTCATGACTCCATTGAGCTTCCATATAGGGACTCCTGCAATCCTGCCTCACACTGCCCAGTGGCCATTTCCAAAAAACCAAACTACATTGCAAATCTAATGACCCTCTATTTCCTGCATTCATTATGATCCATAGTACCGGCTGGGCTACCAAATTTGTTAATCCAGAGGGAGTATAAAGCTAACTTTGAAAAGCAGGAAAACTTTAGCATCCAGGCCCCATACTTTCAAAATAGCTAGCATTTTTTTCTGCTGCCCCAATCCAGAACAAATGGCCAATCTCAATTGGGTAATCTCTCAAACAATTGTCACTGAAGTGAGATGCTCTCTCCAGCCAGACTTTCACTTCTTTCTCTATACCATATCCACTTCTCATAGCAGTCCATTTCTTCTAAACTCAACTGCTCTGAAGTTCTCAGAACACAGGCAGAATGCAGCAAGCATTCTTGATATGACCTCTAGTGAAGTCCAGATGAAGCTATTTCTTCCCCTCACAAGCCAAGCCTGCATAGGCCGCAGTTCTTTCTGCATTTCGTTCTTTCAACTCTCATCAGAATATTCCATCAAGTTCTGCTTACAGCGTATCAAGGTGTCTCTTTTGCCAATGTTTTAAATCCTTCCACTTTTCTCCCACAAATCAGTCCCCAAAGGCCAAAAGCCACACAGTCAGGTTTCTAGCAGTAACCACTCCACTCCTTTGGTGCCGGTTTTCTATTGCAGTTACCTTCTCATTCCTGGGATAAAGCACCTGACCAAAAGCAGCTGATGGGAGGAAAGTATTTTTTATTTTGGCTTACAGACTCAAGGGGAAGCTTCATAATGGCAGGGAAAGCATGGCCTGTGAAGACTCTGGCAGCACCTCTGCCACAGCTGGTAGGAAGCAGCAGGAATACAGTGAGCTGCTTTCTGGCAAAAGGAAGCATTCTATAACACCCCAAAGCCTGTCCCCCAAAACACATCTCCTCAAGGAAGGTTCTACTTCCCAAACTTCTGCCAGCTGGGGACCAAGCATTCAGAACACTTGAGTTTATGATGAGAACCTGATTCAAACCACCATGCAGACGCAAAGTGGCCATTTCATTCATGGCCTTACCTATGTAACGCCTACATAATATGAGGACAAAAAATGATGACATCAAAATTCCAGAGGGAATAGTTGAAAAGAAATAGGGGCTTATTGGATAAGGTATAGAGGTAGAGGGACAAAAAAATGGGTGGTGGGAAAGGACTGTGATCAGGGTACATTGTCTATGTATGGAGGTTGATGATAAAATTTTTAAAATCAAGCGTGAGAGAGAATGAAAGAGAAAGAGGGCTGGAGACATTGCTCGGTGGTTAAAATGCTTGCCTACAAAGCCTAATTACCTAGATTCAATTCCCTAGTACCCACCCCAGTACGCAGATGCACAAAGTAGTGCATGCATCTGGAGTTATTTGCAGCAGCTGGAAGCCCTGGCATGCCCATTCTCTCTGTCTCTCTTCTCTCCTTCTGCTCCTCTTCTTCTCTCTCTGCTTCCAAGGAAATAAATAATTTTTAAAAACAGTAAGAGGGGGTAAATATGATAAAATACATTATACATGCCTTAACATATCAACAACAAAAAAGAAAGGAAATGAGATCCTCATACTCTTTTTAAAATAATCTAAAGAAAACTATAATAAGAGTTGCTGAAGTGAAATTATTCCAACAAGGATTTTTTTTTTGAGGCAGGTCCTTGCTACAAAGCCCAGGCTGGCCTGGTGCTGGGATTAGAGGCATGAACCACCAAAATAAACCAGAGACAGAAACTTAGAAGAGACAGTGGAGGGTGGGACAAAACCTGCCTTTCTTCCCTGGGCAATGCAGAGGGGCTTGTGATGAAATAAAACAGCTTCTAAGACTAATCAGAGAAAAGACTTTAGAAATCAACAGATTTATGTCTGTATTATATATAGACACATAAAAGTAATATAAAGTACTTCTATTTTTATCCAAGCTGCTGATAAAACAGGATGGTGGGGTGAGAGCCTACCAGCATCTGTGGGCCCCAGAGGACATGTGAATGCCCATCCATGCTCTTTGGTCTGCCTGAAAGGGGAGGGGCCATCCCAGCCTCTCTACAAAGGACCTGTTCCCTTGTCACAGAGGAAAGGCCATGGGTCTCCAATGACACACTGTCCTTAGGGGATGATAACTTCCAGCACAGCAAACAAAAGCTCCATTCAAAGTTTGGAGCCTGGGATGAGGAAATAAAAGTCTCTGAAGCCTGGGTGAAGGGTCCTCCCATAGGTCAGAAGGATCCCAGTCCCTAGATAGCCACAAAACTGCAAGACCTAATTAAGCTGTCAAATGACTGATGATAAAAGGCATTTCATGTTAGATCTCTGTGCTTTGGTCAAGGACCTCAGAAGAAAGGTTTGAGTGACAGTGTGTTCCCAAACTCTTTCACTGTCTAGCCCTTTATTACTCACTCAAGATTGCTCAGATGAGCACGCTGACCAGGTCTGTCCATAAACAACAGCCATTCATGTGCGTGGGAATCAATGGCAGGAGCCCAGGCAGCTCATTGAAGAGATTTTCAATAGTTTTGCTTTTACTGTTTAAAAATTAGTCTTCCAAATGTATAATAAACTTATGTTGCTTTGAATGATAAAATGTAATGAGTAAGTGATAAATAGGTGATGAGTAGGATGAGTAAATGTGTCGAATTTCCTTTTAAAAATGTAACATCCATAATCCAGTACATGGTTTTAAGACCAGATAGGATTTACTAAATATGATAGACCATGACTTTGATCTTAGATTTCATATATACCTATACATGTGTATATGTCTATATATATTGTGATAGTCCCAAAACCCACTCTGAAATGCTTACAGACTAGGGGGATCCACATGCCAACTTCTTTCGTAAGGGGGAGGAAGGAAATGGCATCCCAGCATTCCCCAGTTGAGCAGTTAACTCAAGACAAGAGTAAATGTGTAAATCCTCTATACTTATACTCAGGGAGGGATGCAGTCATATGCCATGATGTGAATCAAATGTGTGCATGGACATATGTTCTGGGGAATTCAGGAGAAAACCAGGGCTTGGAGACTGGGCACTAAGGGTGTGGCAAGGAGCCCTGAGGGACTTGCCTTGCTCCAGGAGACACATGTCACAAGATGTGGCTCCTTAGACTTGAGACAAATCCAGAATTATGGAATTCAGGGTTCTATAAAAAGTGACACCCTTGGGCTGGAGAAATGGCTCAGCGGTTAAGGCACTTGCCTCCAGTGCCTGAGGCTCCTAGTTCAATTCCCCAGGTCCCACATAAGCCAGACCCACAAGGTGGTGGCTCTGGTGCTATCTCTATCTATCTCTCTTTCTCTCTCTCTGTATCTCTCTGCTTGAAAATGAATAAATAAAATATTTTTTAAAAAAAGTGACACCCCCAAAATTCTTGTCTCAAGTTGGTCGGAAGAGGTGCCTCTCTTCATATGAAAGGTACAAGCCAGAACTAGGCACAATATGACTCTGCACCCTTCCACCTTTTTTTCCTTGTCATTTCAGATGGGACATTCAGCTTCCACTACAGCCCCAAAGTCTCCACTGCTTGACCAAAATAAGGATGGCTAATACAGGACGATTTTATATGACATATAGACAGGGAAAATAACAAATTGCCCATTGCCTTTCTTCAAAGGCTCAAGAAGACAATTTAAAAAACATGCTAACTTATAAAACTTGGTGGCTAAACCAAACAAGAGCTTAAGACAGCTCCTCTGAGGTCGAACTTCTGTTTATTACTATTGAAAACCAAAATATAGCAAAAGAGAACAAAAGGGAATAAAAATAAAAATAAAACAAGGAAGATGAAAAAGGAGTAAACATCATCAACATAAAATATTGCTTAGGGAAGGGCCCCTTCAGGAAAAGGGACACCTCCAAGGACTGCTTCCTTGATGGATAGAGAGGGAGACACATTTACAGAAACTGTCCCAAAAGGAAAATGTTGCCAGGTCCTTCCAAGACTCTCTTCTAGATAATAAGTTTTAACTATTATGATTAAGACTACTCATCAACAGCTCACAAATTCTCAATTGTTCATGGTTTATGAGATATAAAAAGGGCTCTTTAAGGTACTCATCCAAGCTGGCTATATTTCCTTATTTGATCAATGTGTTAATTATTGGGAAAACTAAGTTTTTAAGATAATGGTTGCTTACTAATGTTTAATTTCCTAAAATAAGGCTCTCATATCTAAAAACATTGTGGGTGTAAAAATGGTTTTTATTTGTTCATGCTAGCGCTATCAAATGGTCATCATCAGACTTATATAACTTAAAGGTTTAATTTCAGCCATTGTGGCTTCTATCCTCCTCTTAGGTAAAATATGTTGGGATAACTTAGTTAAGTTTTTATAAAATTTCTCTCATGGATAAAACATAAAATTGTCTTATGTTTATAAGGATTTCTACTGTATATCAGATTAGTATCTAAGGTTAAACTAACAACATTGCTTGTAAACTATTTCCTCTTCCAAAAACAGATTCACCAAGGGTTATATTAAAATTCAGCAGTTCTAATTCAACAATGACCAGACTCTGCTCTATTGTGAGTCTCTATCTAGGATTTTCTTTTAACAATTGTCTTATGTTGGGTACTTCAAGTCTATTGCTTTTAAATGAACTAACTCTTTAAGATATATTCCCTACTTCAGGGTACAACCTCAAGCTCAGACAATGATCTACACCTAAAAAATGATTTTAATACCTACAATTGAATTTCCAAACTCTCCTGGGTAATTGGTATGTTTCCAAACATAGATGCTGTCTTGCTTGACTATTCCTGATCTGATGACTTCAAGGTTAGATCAATTTATTTGGACTTATTGCTAGAAATGCTTTCAAAAACTAACAATATGTTTTGTCTGTATTGATAGTCATGACATATTTAATAATAAAAATGAGCCTATGTTCATACTCCAGTTATGGCCTAACTGTTCCAAAATAAGTAAACTCAAAGGTTAGATAAGGTAGACTGAAGGTTATGTCATTCTTTAATTAGATATGCTTTACTAGTTAATTATGGATGTCAATGTAGATATATCTATCCTACAGGGTTGATACAAATTGCTTTCTGAGTGTTCTAACTACCTGTGTAAAGGCCAGATACAACTGGAGCCATGGAGCAAAACAGGCTAATATTTTGGCCTCTGCTCCCATGTCGCAAGGCCACAGGAGATTAGCAGACAACCCTAAGATGTTTTGCACTGAATCTCTTTGTTTACCTGTCTTTCTGAACAAGGAAGACAAGGAAACCCACAATCAAGTCAGTGTACAATCAAAAACAGGAGAGTCAATTTAGGACTGACAGCCCTCCAAGCTTCCCAATGAAGGGAAAGCCAAGGTCAGCATGACCTGGACTCATCCTAACTGACATGCAATAATGCTGAAGAAGCCACAGTGCTTCTCCCAGACCCCAAATCCTTCTTGGAGAGCCATCAGTAACAAGCCAAAAGACATACTTTTTAAAATCTTGGTTATATACAGGGTTTTAAACACTCAGAGAGAAATGTATAACCAAGGATATATGGTACTGACAATTTTCCAAAAAAAAACCAAACAACAACAAAAAACAAAAACAAAAAAGGCTCTAAAACAGGTTATCTCCTACTCTTAATAGTTCTAATCTTATGACAAAATGTCATAATCGTCCAATCATCAAAATGGTTTCTTACAAAATATATACTGGACAACTCCCACTGATACTAAAGGGCTTTATGACATCAATCTCTGTCCCTGTCTTGCCACAGGATAGATTGGAGGATATATTTTGAGATTTCCCTAAATACAGTGAAAACAAGATGAAAAACTTAACATGCTCAACTAATTTGCAAGTTTTTAAACTACAGATAGACTAGGAGTGTTTTCCAATGATATCATCTTCTAGTCTGTTTTTATTCCATCCATTGGAAAAGATACTGCTAAGAGAATTCCCCTTAAATCTAAAAATTCAAATGATGAGGAAGATGATCATACAAAAATCACAGGGCTCTAAATATCCTCATAGTTGCCCAAGGTGACACTTGTGCTATTACCAAGATTAAATGCTGTGTATATCTCTTCTTAATAACTCTGTTAATGTGTGTCAAATGTTTTACAAGCCATATAGGAACGGTCTCAGACCATATCAGATGCTACGATGCCATTCAACAAACAATTCTGAGGATGGATCTCGAGTTGTCCATGGTGGACAGCAATCCAACACCATCGACACTGAACCAACCACTCTACACTGGACACTGTATATGGAACACTCCCCACTTCTGGGGGAGATACCCCGCCTCCTGCCTTACAACATGAGACAGGACAAAATCTTGGCAATGTAATATATGGCTGATGGGTTTCTCTCTTGGGCCTTAGGTAGGGAGCCTCCCCTCTCTGATAGATACCCCCAACTGCCATAACTTTGTGTCCTATTCAGCAGGAAATAGATGAGAGAGATTTCTTCATCCCCATTTCCCAACAACAGTTGGGGTGTCCTTGAGAGAGGGGGGAATATGTGGGAATTTAGGAGAGAGACCCTACTCAATGTTGCCAAGCTTCTCCTTAATCCTCCCCAGTCAGAGCTTTGCCTTGCCTCCTACAGGATAAAAATGGTATTCTTATTAGCTTTTTACCCCTTAAACATGTATGTACTTCTTTCTGGTGCTTTTTTTTTTCTCGATTCTACACCCTAGTACCCTAACAGCAGTTAGGGTTATTTCTTCAGATGGGGGATTGTGACAGTTCAGGCAAGCTCAATAGACCCCCTCCCCTTGGGTGGGAGGTGACTAGCCAGAGCTCAAACCTAGATGCAAAAACTGATTGGTCCAGTATAGACCAATCAGCTGTCTCTCTGACTTACCTGGTGGAAGTTTTAAAAAGCTTCCCTAGAATAAAGGCCAGTCTTCTTTTTCCACTTGGCATCCTAGAAGGAGGGCTTTCATTTTCCAGGTAAGGCACCTCACCCCACCCCTTAGGCTGGGGTGAGGGAGACTCAAGATCTTTCCCACATGAACTTTTTCTCATGATGTCAGCTCTCTATTATCTTTCTTTTCCTGCCGATTTAATTAAACAGCATTAATTTTGACCAAAACCTCTGCCACATATTCTCCCCACACTGGTAGCTGGAGAACTCTAACTCCCCATGTTCCCTTAATAAAGTCTCCCACTATACCTTAATATCTTTTTGTCTATGAATTTATTTCTTTAACTTTGTAGACAAGAATTCAGGTACTCCTTAAATTTTGGGATGCATTGGAATTTTTGCTGGGTATTATCTAAATTCTAACCCCCAGCTCAGTCCTTATACTATAAGATTACATAATAGTTGTGAATGAACTGCTTGGGTTGGCCTAGAATCCCAAAGGAAATAATTGTAATATACTTTCCTTCCATTTATTTTTAAAAATTATATATTTATGTGTAAGCTGAGAGATAGAGAGGGACAGAAAAGAGACTGGGCATGCCAGGCCTCCAGATACTGTAGAGTACAATGCATGCACCCCTTTCTACATCTGACTTTCCGTGGGTACTAGGGAATCAAACCTGGGTTGCTAGGTTTTGCAGGCAGGCTCCTAAAGAGCTGAGCCATCTCTCCAGCCCTCCTTCCATTCTTTTGAAGCAGCAGAGTTGCTGTCTCTTCCCATATTTTCCCCTTAATGTGCCTGGCAGGGCTTCTCCAAGGTCTTACGATCTTATCTTAGTCTTAGCACCTTGTACTTGAGGTAGATACAGCTAACACTGCAGCTTCCTAATCCAAAAATTCTGTGAAGTTGTATGTCTGTGAGTAAATCTTCCTTCTGAGTAACTGATGATGGTTTTACTATTTATAATTAGCTTCGCAGAATGAGTTGTTGACGAAACTGGACTCTCCTCATGACTGCCTAACAGAGCTGTACTGAAGTTGTCTGGTGCCACTCCTTGACTCTCTGACATCCATCAGCCATGGTGAAGGATAAACACAGAATTGAATTCTATTCACTACAAGAAGAAAGATGGCTTGGCTGATATCTTAGTAGTATCAAGTATGAAGTCCCACATTTGGGATCCATGCTCATCTTTTGTGAGATCACAAAGTCCCAGAAACTATGAATCTCTGGCTTTTTCATCATACAATAGGGTCAATATTAGCCACCTGTCCAAGGTCTAGAAGAGTGCTCTATGGTTTAAAGAGGGGAAGGAAGAAGGGAAGGGAGAAAGTATGGAAGTATATTAGCATTTCCCAAAGCGAAACTCTCATGCAGTGTTTGCCTCTTGTGGTTATTTATCTCTGATAAGTGTCTCAGGGGATGCGCAT
>PVHP010047445.1:0-12875 GCA_004024765.1 Zapus hudsonius
TTTGTTATTTGCAGTTAGGCTTTGATCTGCTTATCTTATCTTGGGGACAGCTGTGGCCTGCCTAGGGGCTTTGGAGTTTTCAGGATTGCTAAGATTTACAGGGGCCCCCGGACTTTGCCTCAACTTCCTTCAGAAGGAGACTGTCCCAGAAGCCTGCCAGACTCAGCAAAACCCTACATCCTCCATGCCTCATTAGCAGGGTACCACAGCACCTGTTTTCAGTTCCATCCACTGAGAAAAACTGGTCTCAGCCCTGCGTCCTGGCTGTGGACATCTCTTGCTGTGCTCTGGGAGGATTGGGCCAGCAACCTTTTAAGAAAGTTCACTAGATATTCTCCCCCACCATGGCTCTTACATTCTATTCACCCCCTCTTCTGCTCAGTTCCCTGAGTCATAGTGGGTGAGTTTTGAGTCTGCTTTGTTGTTGAGATCTTAAGTATCTGGATCTTTGTCTTGGGTTGTGATGGGTATAGTTGGTGTCTGTCTCCATTGACCTTTCATGGGTTATCAGACTTGCTGTGGTGATTGGTCTTCAGTTTGTCTAATCACTTTCTCATAGATTTCATTTGGGCCCTGTGTGAAGGCTAGGTAGCTGTGGTTTGTCTCCTGCCAGGATGTCAGCCATCATCCAATGTCTTGTTAGTGGAATTGAGTTGTCCTTGGCTCTATCACTGCCTTCTGAAAAATATAAACAGAATCTCCATGGAGAGTGAGATCAATAAAGGTTAAATGAGACAACATTGCTATTTTGGTTAGCTCCTAATGGGTGTGGCCCCTCTGTAGCACTCTGGTAGTGGGAATTTCCACTAGGAGCCCAAGATCTTGTTCTCCATAGGATTTTGCCATGAATCCCAGTTCCAGTTAAGGGTTCCATGTCACTAAGTGGATCTCTTAGCTAATCATTAAACTGTTGATTACCCTCCTAGGTCTAGTGCCACTATTACACAGATGAGCATTTCTTGACTTGCTGGTCTCTTCCATACAGCTGTGTGTTCAGCATTCTTGTGACAATTGTCTATATTGTATTTCACTGGTCTCTGCTTTCTCCAAATATCACAGATCAATTTCCCCTGGCAGCTCATGCAACACTTTCCGGTGCTACACACGCTACCATCTGGGAGCTGGCTATCATTCTGGATCTTGCAGGCTCTCTTGGTGTTGTTGGATGACACTCTGTGATTTCTTCAGCAGTAGGGTCTTACCTTAGGCCTGGGACAGGTACTCAAGAGCTTCGACAGAGGTCTGTCACATTTTGGGGACCTCATGGGTCTCTTTGATCAACAGCTCAATGTGGGAAGGAACCAATAACTGGGACAGGGAGATGCAGTCCTCAGCATTTATTCTTGGGGTTAGGCTTCTTACCATCCTATTCATGGCCCCTTGTACCAGGTGGTGCCCTCAGCTTCCTCAGGAGCTTACTGTATAAAAGGTGGGATTTTATGGTGTCAATTCATTATTAGTTTAGTTTACTGTATGAGTCCCCCTCACCCTCAGCAACAATACTCAAGGGGGAAGAGAAAAAAAAGAAAGAAAAACTGGCTCCCTCTGGTGCAGTTCATATCCCCCTAACCTATGGACAGACCCAGTATGCGCATTGAGGATGGACCCCAGTGGGTAGAGGACAGAGAGGAGGGAACAGGGACACATTCACAAGATTTGCTCATACAATGCATTTACTTATTCATAATATATATACATATATATATGTATAAAGTCCTTTAACAGACATTTCAGACTGATAACCCTGGGGTTTGGTGCTTCTTTGCCTCAATCCTAACTCCCCATCTCTGGGTGGTTTAGGGTGTCCTTCATTGTCACCACTGGTAGTCCAGCCAGTCTTAGCCATAGGACAAGGAAAGCTTCTGTACCACAAAGAGCAGCGCCAAAGGATGAAGAGTCTTGACAATGCCTAGCTTGCCCCTAAATTCTAGTTTTCAACTTTCTTTTGTGAGACTCAAAACCTCTTGAAACTTTAAGGCTGCCTGGGAGTCAAAGCCCTTAAAGGAGTCAGATACCAGGAAGCAATGAGCTCCATGGCTCACTACTGGGAATATAGCTTGCTGGACCTGAGACGAGGTTCACTGATGACATGAAGGGCAATAAACACAGGTGTGTCCACCTCTCCATAGGAGTCTAAGAAACAGGTCCATTTCTAATAATTTGCCTCAAATTTAACTCAACATAATGGGCTCTGATTTCAACATACAAATAAACTGTCTCCACAATATTGATGTTCCTGAAAATTTAATAGTATAGCTCTAGCTTACATTTATTTATCTCATCTTCTGCTGGGACCCAGCCTGCCTGAATATCTGTGAGCTAAGTTTTAGAATATAATGCGCAGCCAGACAAGGAGGCTCACACCTTTTGTCCGAGCTCCAGCATGGTAACACATGCCTTTGATCCTAGCATGCCTCTGTCTCCAGGAGGCAGAGGTGATCGTAGGGAGTGCTAATAAGCTTTGTTCCTGCTTGCTGAGCTCCCTTGTGAAAGAGATAAGACTATACAATGCAGCCTTGATTGTATATAAGGTTGGATTCTGGAATAAAGTTTTGAGATTTGCCCTGACTTATCTCCCGGCCACACGTGCTTCTCCGGCCGCCGCATTCACCTCTCCCCGATGGAGCCCGTCTCCTGCTGGCAGGCTAGACTTGGGCTACCCCACAGGGGGCCAGGGGGCCGTGACTCTCTACCCAACAATCTTCCTACTTTTGTATAGTTTTGCATATCATTACGAATTCAAATAAAATTCACATGTCTCTGAGGTACTATAATCTGTGACTCCTTTAGAGCTGTGTGGACAGACCCACAAAGACCCAGAGCTCATTCCACAAACTTCCTCCAGTTGTTCCTCTGAGGTTGCAATCTCCCCTAACGGAACATCTTTGTCTACTTTCTGCCTACTTTATTCCTTTCTAGAATGCCACATGACATTCATTCAGGATAGAACCTTTGGCAAGCGACTGTTCAATCGTACAGTTACTTGGTGATTGATTTGTGTCACGCTACGCATTACTGGTTACTCTTTCTGTTTAGTCTCACTCCATCATAGGAATGCACCTCCATTGGATTTTCCATTCAGTAATGATGGGCATTTGCATTTTCCTTCAGTTTGGAGCCTTTTGAATAGAGCCTATGCCTAAAATTCTGGAAACATCTGTGGATAAGTATTTCTATAAATACAAAATTTCATTCAATTATGAAATCTGAAGGAAAATGGATGGATCTGGAAATTAGTATATTAAAGAAGTTACTCAGACTCGGAAAGACAAGTACTGCACCTTCTCTCTCATGGGTCCTAGCTTTTAATGTTTATATTTAAGTACATATGGAAGGTAAGTGTGAATATTGTCCTGAAACTAGAAGTGAACCACAAAAGAGGAATAAGAAGCCTTCAGGAAAGAAGGGACAGTTGGAGACATGTGACATTAAAGTAGAAAGGAAGCTCCTGGGGTCTCAGGGGAGAAGGGGATGTTTCAACAAAAACATGGCTGAAAACAAAATCTAATACTTTGAAAATCAATTTCACAAGATGAAAATGGGGTTGGGGAGATGGCTCTGTGGATAAAGCGTTCTCTTCTTGCAGGGAGCCGGGATCGCCAACGCCCACTACCTCGCAGCTGGGCAATGCTTGGGAAGACTACTTTACTAAAAGGTCAAAAGGTCACTGGAAGGCTACTTTACTACAAGCTATCCTAGCCAATCCCGTGGCGTCTGGAGGTGGCAAGCAGGAGCCAGCCAATCATGGGACGATTCCGTGTCCCTTTTCCCTATATAAGCAGCTGCTTCTTGGCGCTCGGGGCCCCTCGCTTTTTTACCCCCCTTCAATCAAAAGGCTCTCCATTAAAGTGTGATTTGAGAAGGATCTTCGAGTGGTGGTCGTTCTTCCTCGCCGAGTGAGGAGCGGCCGCATCTTCTCAAGCCTACCATTGTGCACAGGGAAGTGCCACACTAGCACAGAACTCCCTTCCCACCAGGTCTGTGGCACAGGGTCCTGGGCTGGTCACAAGCCAAAGGTCCAGGTTGTGGATAATGCTGGGTTTTGAGACCAGATGAGCTTCCTTCCCAGGTCTACCCCGTGCACCCGCTGCGTGAGTAAGGATCTACCACACTGCCATGGATCTCCATTCCCGCTGGGCCTGTAGCACCAGCTCTGCTATCCAAAGCGTGTCGGTGGTGATCTCACTCGAAAGCTCCAGGCAGTGAATACAACTTGGGGAAACGGAGCCTTCTTGGCACTGAGCAAGCCAGGCCACACCCAGACCTGCACTGACCAGACTCAAGTGCACCAGCCCAATCACACTGACGACCACTTTCTCATTCTCACCTTGAGCAAAGCTAAACCGTCTGTACAACACAGGCGCCAAAAGAGCTACAATTGCAAAACAAGAGGGCCATCTAGAAATGGGCAAACATCAATGAGAAACAAGTAATGCAAAACGCCAAGCCATATATCCCCACCAAGAATGTCTACAACCATAATGGAAGCTTCTGATAAAAACAGAGGAAAAAAAAAACCAGATTGTTACATACAAAATTAAGTCTATCAGAATTACCTCTGTTTTTTTCAATGGAAACTCTGAAGTCAGTGAGCTTGGAATGAAGTATTTCAAATTTTAAAATGGCATGGCTTCCAACCCAAACTGCTGCACACAGAAAAATTATCCCTGTAATAGTGAAAGGTAAACTTTGCATGATAAAACCCAGCTTTTTGAATAATGAGCATGAAGTCAATCCTATAGGGAATACTGCCTGCCAGAATTCTGTGATTCCAGCACTCTGACGATGAGATGGGAAAGACTTTCCAGGAATCTTGTGGCGAGTGCAGTGAAAAGAAAAACAGCCTGGGAAGATTGAGAGAAACTCCGCCTCAAATAAGGTGGACCAGCAAGGATGAAGCCTGAGTTTCCCTCTGACCTCCAGAATGAACCTTGGCAGGCATGTGCCTGAACTCACAAGCACATATACACAAAAACATAACAAAGGTGCCTGAACTCACACACATGTGAACACATATATACAAAAACAAATTAAAAATTTAAAAATTTACATCTCATTCCTCCAGGAGAGAAATCACTGGATCACATGGAAAACATATGCAACTTGTAAAACAGAAAAGACGAAATTGTTCTGTAGAGCAGTTTTCACACTTTGCATTTAAATATCAGAATAGTTGATCAAAGGAGTCATTTACACTCACAGCTTCCTAGTTCAAAGATCTTTCTTCAAGAATACTTTCTTCCATATTTGCACTTCTCAGCAGTATAACTCAATGTTTTATTAAAATTGAACTGAATAAATGTCATAAATGGCATTTTAATGTTTGTTATTATTTTGCTACATTTTCACATATAGTCAGTACCTTCTCCCATAAAACTGGCATGACATCATTTTATCTTGTCAACAAATTGGCAATAGATGAGACAGCTAAGCCGAGACCATGAGAGCTTCATGGCCTTGAGCCCATGGAGACATGGGAGCGTGGGAGAAGGGCTGGCGGGCTCACAGCAGAGGTGCCATAAACTGTGTCCCGATTTCTCAGAGTGACCCCACCTACCGACCTTCTGAGGTAGCCGTTCCTTTGGGGACAACCTCATCTGTGGATACCAGGGCAACATTTGACAGGCAGCAGTCAGTCAGTGATGGCTTTCATTGCCAACTTGATGGGATCAGGAATCAAGTAATGCCTCTTGGGCAGGCCTGTGGGGGCATTTGAAGAAGTATTACCTGAGGGGGGAGCTGAGGGAACCCCAATGCTGTTCTCACTTCCCGCCTTGCTCAACTTGTCTTTCCATGAACTCCACCACTGCCATCAGGACCGGCCTCTTCAGTCTTTGGGGACTGAAAACCATGGCAGCTCGCCACGCATTCTCCAGGCCTGTGGCACCAGCCTCAGCTCCTGGGCCAGGATCTCAGACTCTCCAACCTAACACGTAAAGCAACCTAATAAACCCTCCTGGTAAAATATATATCCATTCTGTCCGTTCTGCTCTTCAGAGAAGGCTGATACAATATCGTTCATGTTTTTATTCAAAGAACTTGATTCTTTTTCAGAATGTTTATGCTTTCTGTGGATTTCCTTTTATTTGTGAATCATTTCTTTTCTACTTTTCTCTCGGCATTTTGAACATCTCAGTGCTGCCTGATGTAGTTTGTGTCCTATAAGAGTCTTTTGCGGTTCAAGGCGTGGGCCCTAGGGTGAAGCATGGAAGGCTGTGGAGCCTTCTGAAGGGTCCTGAGGTCACTGGGGGTCTGAGGCAGTTCTTGTTCAACCCCTTAGAACAGCATTGTTTATGCAACAATTCTGCCTCTGCAATCTATGTTTCTTTCTATTCCTGTGCAGAGGCCAAATCTAAGGGGCTGTGCGATGGTGATACGGCAGGACTTCCAAATTTTTGAGCCAAATAAACCTTTTCTTCTAATAGTTAGTTGCCTCTTGTATTTCATTGCATCAGCACAAAACTAATACATTAGTTTTCAAAAAAAATTATCAATAGTTTCCAACTAATCCAAATGTTCATCAACTAGAAGTTTCTGAATCTAGCAAAGAAGGTTGTTCTCTTGTATGTTTGCATTTGCTACCTTAGTCTGTGAGGGAGGCCATCGAGGGAGAGCCTCATTGCCCTTTTTGCAGAGACCTGTTAGTGAGGAGTTTGCTAGGAGAGGGAGAAAGAGGGGGGAGAGAGAGACAGAGACAAAGAGACAGAGAGAGAGCACACCAGGGCCTCTAGCCACTGCAAATGAGCTCCAGATGCATGCACCACTTTGTGCATTTAGCTTTACGTGGGTACTGGGGAATTGAACCCAGGTCATTAGGCTTTGCAGACAAGCACCTTAACCACTTAGCAATCTCTCAGCTCTGGACTAATTTTTTTATGACAGGATCTCACTGTAGCTCAGGCTGCCTCCCATTCACTGTGTATTCCAGGCTGGTCTTAAACCCACGAAATTCTTGTCGCTACTTCCCAAGTGCTGGGGTCATAAACATGGATCACCTTTTCCAACTTAAACTATTTTTTCCATTAGTCTAGTAAAACGTTCAGTAAATTAAATGATGTAATTTTAATGAATTCTTATTTTATGAATTTAACAATGTATACACACGAACAATCACAACAGAAAGGCTTGCAGGGACTCTTTCCCCTGATACTTTCAGCATCAGGCAAGCCCAGATCTTTCTGTCACTATGATTTTGTTTTGTGTTTTTTCACAATTTCGTATAAATGTCATTTCTTTCAAGCATGTCTGGTTTGTTTTTCTTTGTGCAATGTTCTTGGATTGATCTATGTTGCCATGTGTGCCGGTAGCTTATTCCTCTTTACTGATATGCCATATTCCATTTTATGGGTGTACCACAATCTGCTGACTCGCTCAGTAATTGTTGGATATTGGGACTCTTCCCAGCCTATTTCTACAAGAAATTTTATCTATGCATTTAGTGCACAAAACTTTGTATGAACATATGTTCTCATTTCTCTTTGAGTAAATATTTAAGAAGAATTACTGTGTTACATAATGAACATATGTTTGGCTTTGTAATGAACAGCTAAAACTATTTTCTACTGTGGATATTCAAATTTGATTATCACCAACAAACACTGAGCAGTTTTCTGTGCTTCAGGTCTCCACCAAAGCAGAGAACAGTGGCTGCTCTTCAACACTATGATAGGAATACCAGGGTATTTCAAGGCAGCTTCAATTCACCTTCTCCAAATGATTAATTATACCAATCTTTCTGCTTGCTGACTTACATCTGAAATTCTTGTTTGACAATTTATGCTTGTTTCTTATATCTTGTGTTGTATTACTAAATTGGATACTTTGGATACAAGATATTTATTAGGCTTATATTGCAAATTTTTCTACTGTATTAACAGCATCTTTTTTTTTTTTTTTTAGTTTTTAGAGGTACGGTCTTGTAAACCAGTGTCTTTAACTAGTGAACCATCTCCCCAGCCAAACACATATTTTGTTTGGTTGGTTTTTCGAGGTAGGGTCTTCTCTAGTTCAGGCTAACTTGGGATTCACTATGTAGTCCCAGGGTGGCTTTGAACTCATGGCAATCCTCCTACCTCTGCCTCCCCAGTGCACCACCACATCCGGCAACAGTGTCTTTTTTATATACAGCAAAATGTTGAATTTTCATGACATATAATCTGTCTTATTTTCTTTCATGGGTTTTGCTTTTTGTGTCATAAACATCTTTGTGTAGCCCAAGGTTACAAAATGTTTCCGCCTGGAAGCTTCATGCTTCTAACTCTGCCTATCCTTTAGGACAGACCTTTCTGGTTAATTCTTACATCCAGTGTAATGTGATTACCATGGTCTATTTTTCCATAAGGATATATCCCACTGTTCCAAGCACAGCTTTGAAAACACAGTCCCTTCACCAATGGGTTACTCTGCCAACTTGCTTTCAGCACGAATGATTGATCTCGATTAAATGGGTCTGTTTCTAGGCATATATGTCCCACCTTTCTTCATGCCAGCAAACAAATATTGATTATATGTGTGTAATCAATACTTCACATAGCTAAAGCCATTTATATTTCATATTAAAAATGAAGAAAGTATCATATATTTTATTTATATATCTAATATCTAATATATAATTTGTATATATAAATTTATATATTATATTATTTTTATATTATATACATTTATATATAAATATATAAATAAATTAAATATAATTTTTATAAATAATATATATATTTTTTACATAGGTCATAGTCTTATATCCCTTCTTCTCTGATCCCCATATCCCTGAGGGCCTCCTACGTAGGGCCCTTGGTGTTCACTCTAGGGTAGTTGGGGCTTTGTTAGTTTCTGGGGAGAGGGAGCTATCTGTACCTCAGGGTATTTCTCCTCGCACTGTGGCTCTTACAATCTTCCTGACCCTCTTCCTCAACAGTCCTGAATCTGGGGTGTGTTAACAGTCTGTTTTTAGTGCTGAGTGCTCTGTAGCCTCTGTAATTCTGTCATGATGCATTGCAGTTCACCTCTATGTATTTGTTGCTATTTCCCTGGAGGTGATTGTCAGGTCAGCATTGGGAGCAATACTCATGCTGCTGCTTCTCTGTGGTGGCTCCAGGACTCTGGAAAATGCAGAGGGGTTAGCACGTCTCATGGTGAGCGGTCGGCTATCCTTTCTTGTTTAATTGCTGGATCTTGGATCTCCCCAGTGTTCTCTACCACCTGTAAAATGAAACAGATTCTCCAACTGAAGATTAGAGCGGCTTTGATTGAGGTGGATATGCAAAAAATTTTGAGAGACATTTTGGTGAGGATACCCACTCAACTTGTCTAGAGAACTTCTCTCTGGAGGTTGTGAGCTTCCTGCCTGTGGGGCACTGACTTGGTTCCCAGGACCAGTTATGAGCTCTCTCCACTGAGAGGGCCTCATGACCACAAAACCTGACCATCACAGATCCTCCCACCTTGTCACTTTTTCCTGGTCTATTCTAGTTATGCGTCCATAGTCCTAATGCTGATTACCGCCTTTTGCCCTTCTCTTCGGCTGGTCATTCTAGGACCCACATATGAGAGAAAACAAGAGGAATTTAACTCTCTTAGACTGTGTGACCTCGCAAAGGATGATATTTCCTGCCCATCCGTTTTCCTGCAAATTTCATTATTCCAATTTTTCTTACTGTTGAACAGAATCCCATTGTGTATATGTACCACAGCTTCCTTATCCAATCATTTGTCGATAGGCATCTGGGTTGATTCCAATTCCAGCTATTGTAAATAGAGTAGCAATGAACATGGTTCAACAAGGATCTCTGAAGCAGAGGGGAGTGTTTAGGGAAAATGCCCAGAAGTAGAATAGCTGGGTCAGATGGTAGATCTATTTTCATTGTTTTCAGGAGTCTTCACACTGATTTCTGTAGTGTTTGTACAAGAATGCTCTCCCACCAGTAGAGAATAAAGGTTTCTGTTTGTCCACATCATTGCCAACATTTGTTGTCCTTTGACTTTTTTTGTTTTGGTTTTGGTTTTTCCAGGCAGTGTTTCTCTAGCCCAGCCTGACCTGGAATCCACTATGTAGTCTCAGGGTAGCCTTGAATCCTGCTACCTCTGCCTCCCCAGTCCTGGGATTAAAGGCGTGCACCACCATGCCAGGCTCTATACATTGATTTCTTGATGATTCCCTTCCTGACTGGAGTAAGGTGGAATCTCAAAGTAGTTTTAGTTTGCATTTCCATGATGGTTAAGATTGTCAAACACCTTTAAGTGAGTAGTGGCTGTTTGTATTTCTTCTGGGAGAATTCCATTTCTCTGTCCTATTTTTTGAGTGGGTTGTTTGATTTTATTATTGATCAGGGTTTTTTTTTTTGAGTTCTTTGTATATGATTATATTAGGCCTCTACTTGGAGGTATAGTTGGTAAACATTTTCTCCCATTCTGTGGGTTGTATATCGGCTCAGTGTATGGTATGTTTGAGTGCCTGAGGTACTGGTGTCATATATAAGTAGTCTTTCTCCACTCACATATCTTGGAGTTTCCTTTCTAATTTTTCTTCCAGTCATTTTAAATTTTTAGGTCTTATATTAAAGTCTTTAATCCACTTGGAGTTGATTTTTGTGAAAGGTGAGAAAAGTGCATCTAGATTCATTTTTCCACTTGTGGTAATCCAATTTCTTCAGCACTATTTGTTGAGAATGTTGTCTTTTCTCCAATGTGCAATCTTGACTCCTTTGTGAAAGATCAGGCAGTTATAGTTGCTTGAAGTGAAGCCTGGATGGATCTTCTATTCTGTTTCATTGATCTACATGTCTGCTTGTATGCCAGTACCATGCTATTTTTATTACTATGGCTTTGTAGTATAACATGAAATCAGGTATAATGATACCTACAGCGATGTTTCCTCTACAGAGGAAAGTTTTGGATATCCAAGGCCTTCTGTAGTAACGTATGAATTTTGAGACTTTTTTTCTATATCTGTAGAGAATGATGCTGGAATTTTTATTGGCATTGTGTTGAATCTGTATATTGCTTTAGGTAGGATGGCCATTTTGACAATATTAATCCTGTCAATCCATGAGCATGGGGGTGGTCTTTCCATCTACTCGGGGGTCCTCTCAATTTCTTTTTCCATTGTTTTTAGGTTTTCATTGAACAGGTTTTTCACTTCTTTGGTTAAGATATTCAAGATATGTGATTTTTTTGTGGCTATTGAATATGGGGTGACCACACAGATCCCTATCTCCAAGTGCTTGTCTTTGGCGTATAGGAATGCTATTGATTTTTATGTGCTGAATTTGTATCCTGCCTCTTTGCTGAGAGAATTTGTCATCTTTAGGAGTTTTTTGGTGACGCTTTTTGAGTCAGTAATACATAGGATCATGTTGTCTGTGAATAAGGCTAGTTTGATTTCTTCTTTTCCAATTTTATTCCCTTTATTTCTTTCTCTTGTCATATTGCTTGGGTTAAGACTTCTAATACTATGTTGAAGAGTAGTGGTGAGAGTGGGCACTCCAGTCTTATTCTTGATCTCAATGAGAACACTTCAAGTTTTTCCCTGTTTAGTATGATTTGGGCTTTAGGTGCTTTGTAAATACCATTTAATATGTTGAAATCTGGTTCTTGTATCCCTAGACTCTATAGTGTTTTGATGCCCTATTTTGTTGAAGGCCTTCTCTGCATCTATTGAAATGATCATGTTATTATTGTATTTGTTTATTTATGTGGTGCATTCCATTTATCAATTTCTGTATTTTGAGCCATCCCTGAATCTGGGATGAAATTTACTTGATCAAGATGTATAATGCTTTTGATGTGTTCTTGAATTTGGTTTGCAAAGATATTTGTGTGTGTGTGTGTGTGTGTGTGTGTGTGTGTGTGTGTGTGTGTGTGTGTGTGTGTATTTGCATCTAAGTTTATTAGGGATATAGATCTATGGTTTTCTTTGCTGTATCTTGGTTTTGGGTACTAGAATAGTGCTGGCTTCAAGGAGTTCAGGAGCATTCCCTTTTTACCAATTGTGTGAAATAAATTGAGAAAAAGTGGTTTTAGTTCTTCAATGAAGGTTTGGTAGAATTCTACTGAAAATCATGTCTTGGACTATTTTGGTTGGGAGGTTTTAAATTACATTTTCAATCTCAATTGGATTTAATCAGTATAGGAGTTTTGTGTGTTCTGGGTTTAATTTTGGTAGATGGTATATGTCTAGGAATTTATCCATTTCTTCAAGGTTATCCACTTTTGTGGAATAGAGATTTTGGAAATAAGTCTTAATGATTCTTCTAATTTCCTTCGTGTTACCTGTCACCTTTTCTTTTTTGTTTCTAATATTATTAATTTGATATTTCTCTTTTTTTCTTTTCATTAAATTGGCCAGTGGCTTATCAATCTTATTTCTCTCAAAGAATGAGCTCTGTTTCATCAATTTTTAAATTCTTTTCTTAATTTTCAATTCATTGATTTCTGCTCTGTTCTTGATTATTTCTTTCCCCTGGAGCTCTTGAGATTGGAATGTTCTTGTTTTTTCCCCTCTTTCCTGCCTTTCTTTACCTCCCCAACCAATAACCTTACTTTGCTTTAAGGCATCAAAATTTTATAAATAATAATGCCCACATCTGGTGCAGTATGGTTGTAGGTTTGAGACATGCCTTAGGTTTTCCGCATAAATTGCTTCCTTCCAAGTATCCAACCTTTTTCCTTCCATTAGCCATATTAAATTTGGCAAAGTAGGTGAGATGTTTCCCCTCAGGGTTGTAGAAACAGAGTCAAAGGCATTTCCACTGTCATTGGTAAAATTTCATTGTCTCATAAAGGTTAACCTTCAGAAATCCCAAAATGTTATTATACATTTCAATAAAAGGGATTGTTGTTACCTGGGTCCCATTTTACTTTCATTACTCTGTTGAAGC
>PVHP010047446.1:0-12897 GCA_004024765.1 Zapus hudsonius
ATGTTATTTCTTCAGGAAGGGGAACTAAGAAAGTGTTGTGTTTTTGCTGATCATACAGGAGTTATTGAGGACTCCCTTAAAAAGTTCAAACAAAGCGTACCAGCTACATGGAACTCAGGAAGAAGGAACAAATTGTATTCTAAAACTTAGCTTAAGGTTGCTTCTTCAGGCTGGGGCCCAACACTCATGATCCTGAGATTAGATCTTTTTATGGTATACCACAGGTCCCTCGAGTTTGTTCACTTGCTCTTTTGAACCTAATCATCTTCCACATCTGAGGTTCTTTTTTTTTTTCTCAACTACTGATTCTGTTGGTGAGGGGTTCTAGAGAGGTTATTATTTCAATTTGATTTTTGTTTTCTGATAATTCTTTTTGGGTTGCTCCTATCATCTGTTGACATGTTTTCATTTCAAGGTTTGATTTAATTCTTCCTGGTACTCATTCTATTTGCTCATCTTCGTTTAATTTGGAAAGCTGGTTGTTGAGACCGTCTGTTCACTGGTTTGCCTTTAGTTCAATCACGATCTAAGTTTGTTTGATTCTACTCAATTATATTATACCTGCAGGCAATGCTTGTGAGTTGACTTTCTACTTTTTTCAAATTCTTTATCAATTTTTTCTTCCATGTCTAACATTCACCTCTTTATAGCCTCTATGCCTGTATGATCTGGGCTTAGTGTCATGTCCTGGGCTTCTGCAGTCTTAGGTGCATCTGCTCTCACTTCTTTAGCTTATTTGATATCACTTTTCAAATGTACAACTAGCCTTGCAAACTTCGATCTTACTTGGTCCAAATATATATAAATATATATCTGGATTTTGTTGATTTTTTTTTTTAGGGTCATGCTCTAGCCTAGGCTGACCTGGAATTCACTAGGTAGTCTTAGGCTGGCCTCCAACTCACAGTGATCCTCTTATCTCTGCCTCTTGATTGCTGAGATTAAAGGTGTGAGCCACCATACCTGGTGATTCTGTTCAGTTTTACAACTATGTTCAGGTGATAACAGTCTGTAGATTCCTGTTAGAATTTTGTGTGGTTTTGGTATTATGTGGTTTGTAGAAGTCACTTTTCTACCCAAGTAAGCACTGGTGTTTTCTGTTTTGAATAGTTACAAATAATTGATTCCATTTTAAGATATAGGCCTATTCGGAGTGTATACTTCTTCTAGTACAAATTTTCACACACTATTTTCAAGCACTTGATCTATTCCACATGTCAAGATTATCATATATATATATATATATATATATATATATATATATATATATATATATATATATATATGTTCATAGTATTCCTTTATTATCTTTTTACTGTCCATCAGAACTGAAGTGATGTCCTCTGTTTTAAGTCCGGCTAGAGACATTGACGTCAATCTCCTGAAGATTGGCTTTTTTTTTTGTTAACTTTCTGTCTTGATCTTATTTCTGTCCTAATCTTTATTTTATTTTGCTTACTTTTGGCGTTAATTTTTCATCTTTACCTAGTTTCCTAAGGTGAAAGTTTTAGATCTTAAATTTTTTTATACAGGCTTTTAATGCTATGTTTTCCCTCTAAGCATTCCTATCATTGAATTCTGTAAGTTTTCCTGAGTCGTCATTTTCATTTAAAAGCAACTTGAAATTTTTCTTATCTTATTTGAGCTATGTACTACTTATATATGTCTGTATTCTGATATCTTCCCAGTTCACAGATTTCTAGTTTAATTTCATATGCTGTGAAAAAGTACACATATGATTTGTATCCCATTACATGTGTGAAGGTGTATAACTCTTAGGTGAACATTTGGTAAATTCTTGCAAATGTGTATTTTTAGATGAAATAGTTTATAGCTACATATGACAGTTATATCCAGATGGCTACTGGTGCTGTTGAGTTACATCGTTGCTGGCTTTCTGCCTGCTGGATGTGCCCATTTTTGATAGAGCCGTGGATACTTCTTGGAAGTTTATTCAATATAGGAATCTATGCCTCATGCTTTATATCCTCTGTTCTCAGATACATACACATTAGGGATGGGTGTCTTCTGAAGACTGGAGCCCTCTGCCATAATGTAATACTCTTCTTAGCAACCCTTGTCCGTATGACATCAGTAGAGTCCTGCTTTCATCTGAATAGATGTTAGTATGTTGTACTTTTGTCATTCCATTTTTACTTTAAATCTCCATGTTTTATACTTTCAGTTTTTTCCTGAGGCAGGGTCTCACTCTAGCCTAGGCTGACCTTAGAGCTCACTCTGTAACCCCAGGCAGCCTCACAGTGATCCCCCAATTCAGTCTCCTGAATGCTGTGACTAAAGGTGTGCACCACCATGCCTGGCTGTCTTTAAAGTACCTTTTATTACAAACATAGTTGTGTCTTGTTTCCTAATACAGCACTGTTACTATTATCTATCTGGTGTCCTTTATCTTTGTTTCTGTCTTCCATATTTTTCCAACTTTCATTGCTCTAACTGGGCATTTTCTCTTGGATCAGTTACACTTAAAAAAAAAATACGGGTTGGAAAGATGGCTCAGCAGTTAATGCACTTGCCGGCAAAGCCAAATGACCTGGATTCGATTTCCCTAGTAACCATGTAAAGCCAGATGCACAAAGTGGCACATGTGTCTGGAGTTCATTTGCATACCTGAAGGTCCTGATGTGACCATTCTCATTCCCTCTCTCCTTACAAATAAATAAATTTAAAAATCTACAACACTTCTCAGTGGTTGTCTTAGAATTTGCAATACAACTTATCCAAGGTCACTATGCAAGGTCATTACTTATCCAAGGTCATTATTTGGTAGTGAGAACCTTGTAACAAAATAAAAATCCCAATTCTTCCCTCCCATCATTTATTCTACTGTTCCTATTCATTTCACTTATAATGTGAGAATATTCAAATTTGAGTTCATTGTTGTTACTTATTAATTTCATACGGAAATTAGTGGAAATTATTAGAAAATACTGCATCTGGTACTTTCTTTTAGCGAAGTTTTAATTAGTGATATAATTAATAATTAATTAGTTGTACTAAGATTTGTACACTGACCATAATCAAGTAGTAGAAAATTTATCTCGTCAGTTTTCAACAAAAAGACATCTGATTGAGTCACAAGCTGATAAATTCCTCTCAAATCTATGATTTTATATTAATAAACAAAAATTTTTAAGGCATTACTACAGTAGGAATAGAAAAACTGATGTTCAACAGCCTTCATTATAAAAATTCAAAACTTGTTTATCCCACTAATAGGATTTCAGATACCTTTCATGCTTAACAAGTCATCAAAATTTGGGCTATACTTTATCAGTGAAACTAAACACATTAACAGCCTCAAAAAGCTCAGAAGTCTGTTACCACATCACTTGAATGTATAAAATGGGTGCACTAGTGGCAGGTGGCTCTCCTACTGTAAGCAGTAAGTCCCCTTTTTGGATGTGTAATGAGACGCTTCCTCCATCTCTGCATCAAGGGGGAGGAGTAAAGGTGTGGAACAGCATGAGGGAGTCTATCACAGCAGCATTTAGAATTTAAAAATGCACATTATTGGCACATCTTTAAGTTGGATTCAAATTTCCATTTCTTTAAAGTTGTCGTCATTTGGAGTTCTCCTGTTAATCAGAACTTAGCTACATAATCCATTGCAAAGGCAAAAATAATATGAAGCAGAAGTGGTTTGGCAACCAGCTATCTCTATGTATTTACACTGTCTCTATCATTGGTGTAACTAGAGATGTCCTTTTAGACACCTAGAAATTTTCATCACCTAGAAATTTTCATCACAAAGCTTCCCAGTTGCAGAAGTATCACAGGTCATCAGTACGTCATTTCACACAGAAAATTCTTTGAGAAAAATGGAATGAACTATGATAGGAATATCACTATTTTGATTTATTTAGATATAATTCAAAAAAGTGTAGTTTATGTTTTAGTTGAAAAAACCTTAAATGTCAACATAAAATCTATTAGGTGATACAAAGTTTTCAAAAAGTTTAGAGCTCCCAAATGCCCTCAAAGTGAACAGATTTGATCAAACCCACAATAACAAAAGGAAAAAACAAAGACCTCCAAGTATTATATCTCAATTCCTTATCTAACAGGCTTTAGGAAAGTGATTTTTTGGCTTCCTATCTTTCTGTGCCTAAAGCCTTCCTGTTTTATTTTGTACAGAGCTTTGCACATGTTAGAACTTATTTTGAATCTTAACAACATAGAAGAAAATTTCCAAGACCCCAAGAGGCACAATATGTCCAAAAGAATGAACTTCTTGATGGCTCCTCATTGTCCTATACAATATTATCCTATACAATATTTAGGTGTTAAGTACTTTCAGCCTCTGCCTGATGGGAGATTTCTTCAATTAGCATGTATACCCTGGCCTTACGTCTCTAATTCTTGTAAGTAACTGTTCCAAAGACATAAGTTTAATTGTTTCTCTTACCTTCTCTCTCAGGACAGTGACATTGTTCTTACCTTTTTCACACAAAGACAAGGAGCGTATTTCTCACAGTTCATTAAAACATAGAAAGCAAGTCAGTAAAATGCTTAAATAACAGTAAAATACAATAAAAATATATTATTCATTTCTTACTTCACCACTGAGGCACAAACTTGGTGTGACTCACATTAATATAAAGATGGACAGTACATACAGCTTAGCACATCTTCTTCTAATGAGAAGAAAACAACTGTTTCATGTAGGCATCCCCCACAAAAGACACATAACAAATACTAGTAGTCAACATTCATTATATTTATTTTACTAAATAGAATGTTCATAAGAACACAAACCAACCAGAAAACTTTTACTGAAAACTAGTCTAAAAGGATAGGGTAACTTCATCCCATCCCACACTCTTCTTCGTACATGGAGCTGGAACCATGTCACATACTGATGAATACTTTGCCTTTTCTGTTGAACGTACTAAAACTTCCCTAACACATAAAATGAATTTCTCTGAAACAAGAAAGACATACAAAGTATTACAAGATACAGATACTTTATGTTCCCAGTTTTAAAAATAAGCCAAGTGAAAAATACTTAATAAAAGTAACTGGACTACAGAAAGCTTTGGTGTTCTGGTGACTTGCACTCAAATCCAAATAGTAGTATCAAACAAGTAAAACAAACAAGTTTAACTGGGATTAAAGGTCGTATTTGTGAAAAAGAAATCCAAATTACAACAGCTGGAGAAAAATGGCCATTAAATCCAACTTAAACATATACCAATAATGTGCATTAAGTTTTATATATTGAGGCAGAGGAGTAACATCTGAAAGCTTTGCAAAAGTGTAGTTAGTGAGAAAAGCCAAAGGTGCTTTTATTCCACATATCCAATTAAACAAAACAAAGTAATTTATAAAAAAGTACCAAATGATACTTTAAAATAAATAGTTCATCATTTTGATGAATATGTACATGTGGAGCCCACTTCCTGGGGAGTTAACTATCTAAAAGTGGCATGTCGCTATCCAGAGGAGCAGGAGCAAGTTCACATAAATAGAACAAGGTAGCTTCACTAGCCTCAGCCTCAGTCAATGGCTCCAGTCGAACAAGCTTACTCTGGGTTGGCTCTGGGTCAAGGTTGCTCTCCAGAAGCTCGTCAACTTCTATGGGCTTCTCTACAGAAGACATTAATTCTGAGGACACAACTGTGCTTCCTTGTTCAACAGCAGCAGCAGGGTTTCCATCAAGGAAAGCAAGTAGTGGAAAGGCAGTATACTGAATAACTTGCTTGTCTGTAAAGATCAGAAGAGCAGTCTTACATACCCAAATAAAAAAATGACACACTTAGTGTCAATAAACTTTAAAAATTAGTCTTTCATTCAACAATTTAGATGCTCCATCAAGTGAAGCCAGCATTCTGTATTTAGTTGTTTCTAGTGTTTAGTGTTTTGGGTGTGGTGCTGGGACTGAGCTGAACTGTACTCCCTGCCCCCAATCCTTCTGTTGTTAGGTGTGACATGAATGAACACTTTTCTTGGCTCTCATTAATTTCTGCCCCACAGACTCTTCACAACAAAACAAAGTAGCAACAACAACCCACAAAGTCCCACAGACTAAAATGAACTCTGTACCCTACCTGGTTTGGACTTGGACTTTCTTCCCTCTTCAGAAGCTGGTTGAACTACATTGCTCCTGGTCGATTCTAATCCTTTATTCTCAGACTAAAAGAAAAATGTCGTAAAAATACTTGTTTTATACTTTATGTTCCATAAAAGTCTGAAAAATTAAAGATTGGTAAAATATAGAACACTGATTAATTATCTGAAATATATGAAAAAGTGGAACAACAGGAAAGATAAAGAGAGAGATTTGACTGCAGGTAATAAGACTGGTTAAGAAAACTTGTCCTGAAGGGGAAGAAATGAAGTATCTGAACTAGGGTAAGAGAAGGGAGTATTTTAAGAGAGAGTTTATCAAAGATAAAAGATGGGAATGAATCAAAGACATTGACTTCAAGTACTTGCTGAGAAATAATAAAATATTCACTTAATTTCATTTAAACAGATTCAATTTAAAATGTATTACATAATTTTCTTCACTAAAACAGAACATTTAGCATAAATCAGTACAGGATGGTATGGTAATAGTTTTTAAAATTATCCCTATTTTAGGAAGCCTCAATCTTGAGATGGTGTTTCTTCTTTCCTTTTTGTGATTTTTCTGTTAAATTAGTTCTTTCAATCATTGTCTCATTTTTGAAGGTTCTTCTTTGGTAATCTTTCCTTGATGCTCAAGCTCCGAGGCACAGAGCTTAATAAACTGTCTGAATAACTCTATGTCCCAGATTCCTTCAATTACTAAGTATGTATGTTGTTATAAACATTCCTGATGCTTATAAAATGAAGCACACATTTCCAAGATTCAGGAAAGATAATGGCCCAAGATGAAACAAAGCTACTAAACCACAACAAATATGTAAGTAAAAATAGCTATTTATTAGTCACAACAAATATGTCAGCATTAATAATATGTTTATACTCCCTAGAACACCACTGTTGACATTCTAGGAACTGAGAACCAAGATTATGAATGAATTTCGTTGCCCATGCAAAGTTTCACTCAATAGTAGTATAGTCAGATAGCCATACTTAGGAATATAATATATCCAGGCTAGTAAAATGTTATAATCTATGTCATATATCCTTGTCATAAAAAAGAGAAAGATAAATAATTTATACTTAATTTAGAAACAAAACCAGAAAGAAAAGTCACACTCTTAAATAGGATCTGTTAATTTCTATTTCTGCAAACTCTATTCAAGTTATTGGATTTCAGAATAGAGAATGATCCGAGGATGACTGAGCTTCTAAAAATCAACACTGCATGTTCAATAAATTGAAGTATGATAGGAACACACAAAAAGCCAATTTTGTGGCCATATTTCCTGAAACAGTTGAGGCAAACAATGACTCAGTATGAAATTCAGCATGTTGGTGCCTGTTTATTAAAACAGTTTATTGGAATACAGCTACCCATTTTGTTATGTACTGTCCATATCTGCCTTTACACTACAATGATAGCACTGTTAATTTTGAGAAAGAATAGATGGCCTGTAAAGTCAAGAATTATTTAGTAGGTGCAGTCCTCTGCTAACCACTGGGATAACACAAACAATGCACAGGCAACTTCCTACGTTGTAAATTCACAAAATTTGGATACTCTAAGTTATTCAAGATGTATGTCTAAAAATGCAGGAAATTGAGTCAAATTATCTCCTCATATGTGATAACAGAAAAATTTAATCCAACACACTTATCACTCTTATTTACTTGAGATATGATCAATGTTATATTAAAAAGAATAAAAAGTCTGACTTCAGTGATCAAGAATTTTAACTGGATTTATTTTGTAGCCTAAATACATAAATAAATAAGGATACTTTAAAAATTTGGCATAAATACAAGAAATGGAATCTATTAGTCAAGACAAAAAGCTGTACACAGTAAGAAAGCTTTTTAAACATCTGCTACATTAAACTATCCACAGTACCCATTAAAACCAATTCTAAAGAATCTCTTTGGCAGCAGCTGCTAAACCCAGCTAACAGTGCCTATTTGTTTTTTTAAACCCTTATCTTAAAAAAAAATCCTCACTTCAGTTGTTTTAATTTGCCTTTAATTAGCAAAACCTTGTGCATTTTTAATGTATGCTAAAGAATATGGGTACCAGTAAAATTTTAATTTAAAAAAGTTGAATGGTTTATAGAAGAGATAAGAATGTGAAATGTAAAAATTCTACTTTAATCCTTTACTTCAGTTATATACCTGAAGGAGCCAAGGTTAGTCAGGTGCTTTCTCAGCACCAAGACACTGATTTCATAATATTCAGAGTGAATCCCACACGTGCTAGTTGAACTGGGCTATGAAAGAATAACCGCACAACCAAAAGCTATTTTCCATCTAGCATTTTACTATCTCAATCACACACAGGTAAAAATATGAAATATTTTTGTTAACTGATAGTAAACTACTCTGTATTTATTAGGACTTTTTTTCAGAATTTTATAACTATGAGTCCTGAGCAACATGAATTAAAACTTACTTTTGTATTATTGATGTAATCTGTGGGATTCATCTGCACAGAACTAGTGAAAAGCTGAAAGACCAAACAAGAAAGATGGTAAGTTTTAAAAATATTTTTAAAAATGTGTGTTCAAAATTTTTATACAACCATGCTGAGTGAAGAGATGTTGCTTCTATATTAGGAAATTCCCACTAAGAAAAACAAGTTTGGAAAAAAAATCAAGAAGATGTAGAGAAAAACAAAAGCAGAGTAAGCTGACCAATGTGTGGGATAGAAACGTATGAGGTAAGAATTTTCCTAAAAACACTGGGCAAGGTTTTCCTCAGTTCTCATCTCCTTCATCTCAGTTATTTCCTTCCATGTTTTCCTCCCTAAATGCCTTTGGCCTTATGTGGCAAAAAAGGCTGGGTCCCAGGCCTTGCAGACTTTACTAAGTACAGCATCTACTCAATGGTAGTGAAACCTAAACTACACTTCCAGTGGCGACCTCAGAGAAAACGGCATCTATGCTTGGTTGTACTGACCTCATCTGGCAAAAGAGACCCTAAGCATAAGTAGAGCTTGTAAGCTCTTCTCTAGTCCAGCCAGTTCAGACATGTAATTGCCAAGTCATGAGCTTTAAAGTCATTCCTTACAGAGTGGTTGACTAGAATAAGAAATTATGAAGAATACAAAGAAGACATCCTTTCTGCTCTTCAAGAGCTTACAATCTAAGACAAGACAAACATTAAACAGCCAACATATGTAGAGATATAATCTAGCCTTTAGCAGTGAGTACTGGAGTGTGAAAAGCACAAAGGAGTTCAGAGAATAAAACAGAAGAAAAACACAGAAGTATAAACATGATGAAACAAAAGACTAAATAAAGCTAAATAAGGGTGTATATAGACAGGAGGCAGGAGAGGGACAGAGAGAGAGACAAAGAGAAAGAGAAAGAGAGAGAGAGACAGAGAGAAAGAAAGCTTAGAATTTAGAAAGGAGAGGAGAGGAGAAAACAAGTCTCAGGTACAAAATGAGCAAGCACAAAGCAGGTAGAGAATGTTCAGAGAGAAAGGCCAGGGTCAGCAAAGTTAGCTTTTCCCTTCCCTTCTGTCTCACACACCCTCTTCTTGAACTAGGGTTTTTTACATACTCTCAGAAGATGCATAGTATAAGCTTATATAGAAACTGACACAGCTTACAGAATTCTACAGCCAAGCCCCTCCTGCTGACTCTACCCTAAATCACCCAGAAATGAACTGTGTAGAGAAGCTACAAACTCTATACTACAGTTAGTTGCATCTTGACCATTTTGCCAATTTAGAAAACAAGGCAAGTCATGAATGAACTATTTAAATTAATAAAGTATAATTCAAGAATAATATGGAACTTCAGAGGAACAGACAGTATAAATATGAAATTAGGATGGCTTCCTACAAAAAACAATACAGATTCAAATGCAATCTCAATCAAAATTCTAGTAACACTCTTCACAGAAATATAAAAAAATTAAAGTTCATATGGATGTACAAAAGACCCCAGTTAAATTATCTTCAGCAAAAATAATACTACTGGAGATAGCAACATACCAGATTTCAAGTTGTATTACAGAGCCACAATGGTAAAATATCAGAGTACTGGCACAAAAACAGACATGTAAATCAATGGAATAGAGTAGAAGATTGAAGTATTAAGTCCTATAAGATCCAGGTAATTATAGAAATTATAGCAACAAATTTTTGAAAAAGAGGACAAAACCACACTGGAGTAGACTGTATTTTCATCAAATGGTGCTTGTAAATCTTGGATAGCTACATGTAAATAATGACTTCACATCCCTTTTTCTCATCATGCACAAAAATCAACTCCAGATGGATTGAGGACCTCTTGACTCAGGTCTTAATTCACATAAGACCTGAAACTCTGAAATAACTAGAGCAAAAAGTGGGGAGACCACTTCAAGATGTAGGCCCTGGGAAGGACCTTCTCAAGGGGACCCTGGTAGCCCAAGAAATAGGGCAACCACTAAACATCTCGGATCTCGTATACTAAAATGCTGTTGTGCAACTGATTCAAGAGACAACCTATAGGATTAGAGAAAGTCTTAGCCAACTATAAATCTAATAGAGGATTGGTATCTAGAATATAAAAAGAACTTTAAAAACACTAAGTAATAAATAATACCAATCAAAAACTAGGCCATGGAACTGAACAGAGTTCTCAGAAGAAGAAATATAAATGCCCAATTTTTTAATTTTATAAAAATATTTTTATCTATTTATGAATGAGGAGAGGAGAGGGGAGGGGAGAGGGAAGATGGAGAGAGGGAAGAAGGGAGGGAGAGAGGGAGGGAGAGAGAGAGGGAGAGAGGGAGGGAGGGAGGGAGGGAGAGAGAGAGAGAGAGATAAAGGCTATACCCAGAAGCCATAGATCACACATAACGCCCAGTGCTGGGAGTGGGGAACTTTCCAGAATTGTTGGCTGGAGGCTAATGAGGCCCCAAAGCAATCCAGGTAAAAGCCTATGCTCTTGGCTCCCAGCCAGAACTATAATGTGCAACCCTGGAAGACACTACAGGATTCTGTAACTATATACTGAAAACCAAGCTAGTACTGAGCTGGAAACCTCTTCCCTGCTGGAGAGCTGCCACAGAGCTGGAAAGTGTGGAAAAGGACATCAACACCCTTAACCAGCTGAGTATCCTGAGAACCAGACAACGGGCCACCATGCCAGATGAGACCACTGGAACAAAAATGGCATGATTGTCAGGAGGTAACAAACTGTGCACTGACTAGATCTGAGGCCCCACGCCACAGGTGGGAATTCATATGTGGATCGGAAAACCTAGTCAAAAGCCTGTGGCTCTGGAAGGTCATGGGCTCTAGTGGGGCAGGTGTTTCTGTTACTTGGCTACATGGGCACGTTGTGCCCATCAAGTTGCCCCCTATTTTACATTTATGCTTAGAGTAGTGTTGCTCTTGTTAGTGATCAGAGCTCTGGTGGTGACTACATCACAGTGCAGAGAACAATACTCAGCTGACTCAGGGAACACTGTGGAAGAGAAGGCAGAAAGAATTTAAGACCCTGAGTTTGGGGAGGAATGCTTTGGACTGATGTATTCCAGACATGTGGTGGCCATTGCATTCATGACCTTACAGCAGCTGTGAAACAATATTGGGCCCATCAACAATTTCATCAAGGGTGATAAAGAAAAGCAAAAGCAAAAACAAGGTAGACAGCAGTCTGGGTTGGTTGGAAGGAGGAAGGGATTCAGTGGAAGAGGTTGGGAGAAGAGGGACAAGAAAGTAACAGGAGGGGATTACGACCAAAATACGTACATACACATATCAAAGTTGTCAATAAAAGTTAGGATAGTTTGTCAATGGTATTTTGGGGGAAAAAAGAGTTTAGTAATAAAGAAAAGGAAATCTGACTGGAAAGATGGCTCAGCAGTTAAGGCATTTGCCTGCAATGCCTAACAACCTGGTTTTAATTCCCCAGTTCCAATGTAAAGCCAGATTCACAAAGTGGCACATAGTTTGCTTATAGCAGCTAGAGGCCCTGGTGTGCCCATTCTCTCTGTCTTTCCCCTCTCTTTCTGCTCACAAATAAATATTTTTAAAAATGTGAAAAAGGAAATTAAGGTGGTTCTGTGATAGTTATCTGGCATAAGTTGATACTACTACAGAAAACAAGTATGCTATAAAGGGCTGGTAGTTTTAAGAATAAAAAGTTAGGCATTATATATAATCTGAAGACAGATGTAACTCATGATTCTAAAAGCAAAAAAGTGGAATCCATGCCAACTTTTTTTTTAAAGTTAAGAAGTACAAATAGTCATTTCAAAGAAAAAAATTAGGGGACAGGGTATCACTCTAGCCCACTCTGACTTGGAACTCACTATGTAGTGCATGCTGGCCTCAAACTCAGGATGTTCCTCCTATTTCAGCCACTAGAGTGCTGCTGGGATTAGAGGCATGACCCAAAATGCCTGACTCCATTGCAGAGTAATTTCACAAGCCAAAATTTCTTCACAGAGGAGTAACAGAAAAAGATGAGCAGCCAGGCATGTGACTCAGAAGGTAGAAAGAGGAGAATAACAAATTCAAGGCTGATGAATCATAAGCCAGCCTTTGTTACATGAACTCCTGTCTTAAATAGCGTCTGTAGTAGAACACTTACTAGTACACATAGTACTAGATGGTTATTTTACTTAACAGATGCGGAAGCTGGGGTGAAGCTCAGTTGGTAGTGTTGAGCTAGCATGCATGAAGGCCAATCTGACACTCAAAACTGCATAAATGAGGCATGGCAGCACAGGTTCCTGATCCCAGCACGAAGGATATGGAGGATCAAAAGTGCAAGGTCATCCTAGGCTATATAGCAAGGTTGAGGCCAGCCTG
>PVHP010047447.1:0-12886 GCA_004024765.1 Zapus hudsonius
TTTTAATATTTCAAATTATATATTCCTATCATTATTTTTATTTTCCCACCCCCAATCAAGAATAACTTACAATTTGGTAGAAACTATTTGAAAGTGTTTGACTTCTGTAAGATTCAGTTTACTTTTTTCATATCTCTGAGCTATTTCTTTAACTCCTTACACTTGTTGAAAAGCCCATTTATAAATTCTCTCCCTGTCATCTCTTAAGCATATGTCTCCAATGACTTACATCATACTGTTTATTTTCTATGTCATCCAGTAGATGCTTTCTCCTTAAAATCAAGACTTCTTTCATTATGTAGATTCCCATATATGCATCAAAGACAAATATTAACCGTGTATGTATAGGAGAGATGAGTGGATAAAAATTCAAATAAAATTAAGAATTACATTAGGAGAACACTTTATTATTAACTCAATATTACTTAGGAAATATTGAGGAAAACCAAGAGTTTTTAAAGTATTTTCTTCTAAAATTTTGTTAAGTGCTTATTATCAAAGTAGACCATCTAAAATCAGTGTCTGAGGAAAAAAACTTTGGACGCTAGACCAGAAATCTAAAATCAAAACCATTAAAGTTATGAAGTAAATCTTTAGAACTTCAGAGTAATGGGATTTCTGTCATAGTTTTTCAACTGTGTCACTACCAGGGAATACATAGCCATAAAACATATACACAAATGGGCACAGATAGAATCCCATAAAATTTTACCCATACAATAAGGAATGAATCAAATTAAACACATGGGGGCTATTGTTTGGAGAGTCCAGATTCAAACCTCAGGAACGGAGTAAGTATAAATAATGATGTCGTGCTAGTTTTTGTTTGACGATATACTTAGGACTAGGATGATTCAGTCAAATAGTCTACATTCACATTAGGAGTAGTTGCTAAGCTATCTCCAAAGTGGCTCTAGCTTATTACATTCATATCTTCCAGGTGAGAAGGATACAGTTTCTCCATATTTTACCAGTAAAATTTTACCATTTTCCTTGTGCTCATTGGATCTTTACACATAGTAGTTGAGGAAATGACTTTTCAAACACTTTTGAAACTTTTCAAATTAATTTTGATATTTACATATGTTCAAATATTATTTGTATATACAGATGTTATGCCCTCTCAGATGCTGGATTCGTAAATATCCTTTCACTAATTGTCTTTTCATTTTGTTGATGTCCTTTGAGGAAAACCTTTTTTTAATTTTTATGATATCCAAAGTATTATTTTTCACTTATTTGTACTTTTATCTTTGTATCTCAATATCGTTTTCTTAATTCACTTCTCATGGATGTATGACTATGCTTTACAATAAGCATTATATTGTTTCTGATATCTATCTGTTCTGAGTTAATATATATATTCATATATGCATATATATGTGATATAATTCACTGTAGGTCTAACTTTACTTGCTTTCATGTGGATATTCAGTTCTTTCAGAAACAATGATTTTAGCATTGCTGTTAGCATCAAAGTAAAAATCAATTATCTATAAAGCATCGGTTAATTTTTTATGAATATCTTTATTATGAATAGTTATATACATTATATGAGCAAATCTTGTGAAGGTACCCCCATTTCCCTCCTCTTTGTCCCCTACCCACTACGGCCCCTCCTCCATGAACATACTGGATCTGCCCATAGTGTAGGGGTTATGAACTGTACCAGAGGTAGCCAGTTTTTTTTCTACCCACTTTGTGTGTTGTTGCTGAGGGGAACAATGACTCTAGGTATTCTCCCCACCCATGGCTCTTACATTCAGTTCCCTGAGTCATAGTGGGTGAGTTTTAAGTCTGTTTAATTGTTGAAATCTTAAGTATCACTGGATCTTTGCCCTGGGTTTGTTTTGGGTATAGTTGGTGTCTGTCTCCATTGACATTTCATGGGTTATCAGACTTGCTGTGGTGATTGGTCTCCTGTTTGATGGTCACTTTCTCATAGGTTTCATTTGGCCCCTGTGTGAAGGCCAGGGGTGGTTTGTCTCCTGCCAGGATGTCAGCCATCATCCAATGTCTTGTTAGAATTGTGTTGTCCCCTGTTCTCTCACTGTCATCTGAAAAATGCAAACAGACTCTCTATTAGAGAGTGAGATCAGTATAGATTAAATGAGACAAACAAGCAATGTTAATTTTTGAGACAGGTTCTCATTAGATAGCCCATATTGGCTTAGAACTTACTCTCTATCTTAATCTTGTTTCAAACTCATAGAAATCCTGTTTCAAGCTTGTAAATGTTGGGATTGAAGATGTGAGCCATCATGCCTCGCTTTGGACCTTCTTTGTTTCTCTGTGTCTATATTCCCATTGGTACTACATGATGTCATCTATTCACCTCAGCTTTGGATCACAAAGCATGAAATGGACACCAATTCAGGTTTCTATTATTTTTCAACTACATATAGTTTTCAGAGTATATAACTTTCATTGTTGTTTAATTAAACTTATTCAAAACTATTTCCAGATTTTAATGCTATTATAGAGAAAAACGTTTTCTTAATTTAAATTTTAGATTATTCTCTATTACCATATAGAAATGCAATCAAATGTATCTGAATGTTGTATCCTGAACATCTATTTCTTATGTAGGTGTGTGTGTGTGTGTGTGTGTGTGTGTGTGTGTGTGTGTGTGTGTGTGTGAGGGGTTCCTTTAGATTTTCATAATAAAGAGGAAATTTTCTTTCTTTCCTTTTAAAATGATGTATGTTGTATTCAGCATTCTAGTTGTTGCTCAGAAAGAACCCAAGCAAAAGCAGCTTGTGAAGGAATGGGTTTATTTGGCTTGCAGACTCAAGGGGAGACTCCATCCTGGCAGGGAAAATGATGGCATGAGCAGAGGGGTGAACATCACCTCCGCCACATCACTGCAAACAATGGCAGGAAGATGTGCCAAACACTGGCAAGGGGAAGCTGGCTTATAACCCCATTAGCCCGCCCCCGACAACACAGATCTAGTGAGGTTTTGATTCCCGAGCTGCCATTAGCTGAGGATCCATCACTAAGAACACGTTCATTTGTTTGTGGGGGACACGTAGATCAAACCATTACAATGTATTTCTTTCCCAAGTGTAGGTATACCTGGTAAACCTTTAGTACAGGTGCATTCTTAAAAATATCCAGTTTTTTATAAATAAGATGTTAAATATTGGGGATTTTGTTTGTCTTTTTTTTTTGAGGTAGGGTCTCACTCTAGGCTAACCTGTAATTTACTAGGTAGTCTCAGGGTGGCCTTGAACTCATGGCAATTCTCCTACCTCTGCCTCCCAAGTGCTGGGATTAAAGGGGTGAGCCACCACACCTACCACCATCTATAGTTTTATAAGAGATTTTATCATGAAAGTTTGTTGGATTTTATCCAAAGTCTTATAAAAATATGTTGATGTAATCACGTTCTTTTTTGCCTTTTATTCTATTACTAAGATGTATTACAATTGATTTTTTCTATTAATGATGTATTATGAAAATTGATTTTTGTCTTTTAAATAAACCTTCCCTTATAGATATAATTCCTAAATGGCCAAGGAATGTAATCTTCTTTATTTGTGATATATTTGTTTGATATTATTTTATTGGAGATGTCTGCATTTGTATTCATAAAAGTCGTCTTCTGTTTTCATGTTTGTCTTGATTTATATTCATGTTAATACATCATAAATTTGGGAGGAAAGTTGGCGAATGATTGGTCTTAATTGATTTTTGTTTCTGTAGGGTCAGCATGATTGCTTTCCTTTCTTGACTTCAGTCACTTGAATCTCCTCTCTTTTACATGTCATGTTTTTAGAAACATATTTTGATTTTGATGAATTTCTCTCTGGTCTTCTAGTCTCCATTTTGGGTATTTCCACTGTGTCTTTCAACATTCAATTTACTTTACTTGCTTTGGCTTAGTTTACATTTTTGTTTCTAGTTCTTGAAGTAAAGGTTTAACATATTAAGATTTTCATGTGAATAAACATAGTACAGGTATTTTTAACTATTGATTTAATTCAGAGAATCTAATTCTATTATATTTAGAAGATTGTATATTTCATGTTTATTTTCACTTATCTCAATGAATTTTCTAAATTCACTTTTGATTTCCCTTTTTCCCATTTGGTTGAAATGTTCGGTTTCTATAAATTTCTGGATTTATCAAGTTTTCATTTATTAATATATAACCACATTTTATTCTTTTCAGAATACATGTTTTATGTACTTTTAGTAGCTGCAGGCAGAGACTTTCCCAATGAACATGACACAAATCAAGTTAAATAATATTTTGTTCTATGATTAAGACTTTATCCAGGTAATTTCCCAAGAGATAAGGCAAGAAATATACTCTGCAGGCGGGAGTGTCTTAGAGCTCCAGAGATGCTATTTCCTTGTTGTTGCCTTCTGTGTTAATGCTTTTCTTAGTTGCAATGAAGTTATTCATTTCTGAACATTTTTATTCACAGCTTCCATTAATATAAACAATACGCCATGATTGTAACTCCCTCCCACCATAGTCCCTTTTCACCCTTCCAGATTCCCCCTTCTTCTTTTCAACTAGTCTCTCTTCTATTTTGACGTCACTTTTTGATCCTATTATGCAGGTATTATAAAGGTAGCATCAGCCACTGTAAGGTCATAAATATTTATGCCACTTTGTTTCTGGAAGAAAGTATTATAAGCAGTCATTCCCTTTCTTTGGCTTTTGTCTTTTTTCTGCTGCCTCTTCTGCAGAAGTTGCTCATTTCTAAAGCTCCCAAGAAGCTACAGAAAGAGGTTCTGAGCACCACCATAAAGCTTGTTGCTCATATGAACTTTCAGACTAGTTCTTGAATATGATGACATCCTTTGGTTATTGAAAAATCTGTGATGAATTGCCTGAAAATGTTGATTTTGACCATTTTTACCAGGAGTTTTCTTGCTTCAATAGATGAGTGGATTTAAGAAATCTTTACTCTGTTTTCCCAAATTTCTATTTTCTCTTACTTCATTTGATCCTTTCCTCTCAGTAGCATTTTAGGATTGCAAGTTCATTTAAAAATTGCAATGTAGCATGATCTATGCAGGATCTTTTTATTGCACTGCATAGAGATATAGCAAAAAATATAACAGTTTTGTGTTCTTGGTTTTTCCTTCCTTGTTTCTAAACTACTCATGCTTCATATGCAATAAAATACTGCTGCAGAATGTTGAGCCAAGTACCATGAACATTGTTAAAATCAAACCTGCTTTAGCTTAAAATAAACATCCAGTTGGTGAAGTTCTTGTTATTTTTCATCTATAGCATGCATTTGTTCATTTCAGAGACATAATTTAGAAGACATCTTTGAAATTATTCCTCAAATTCCCACTATTTAAAGAGGAAAATATCAAACCTAGAGGAAGGTCAGATGTAAAGAGAAATGTATTCATCATATAATGTACTCTCCATTTCTTCAGTAGGATCTAGCATAGATGAATCTAGCTAGCTTAGATGAATTGTTTAAGGACTTTCATGCTGTCATAAACACAGATATTTTAAAGTATATTATATTAGAATTATGTAGAATAAACAAATGAATGGAATAGATTAATTTTTCAAGTGCCATATTTGGAACAAATATATCATTAGGACTTTTCTCTTCCTGAGTAATTCAAAATTGAAAAACAAGATTGTTATATATCCCCATTAAAAATCTTTCTGCTTGAAGCTTTGATTGTAGAATTCTTTCACACTTGCTGAGGTTTATTCCTTTTTTAAAAAATATTTTATTTATTCATTTTCAAGCAGAGAGAGAGAGAGAGAGAGAGAGCACACCAGGGCCACCACCTTGTGGGTCTGGCATATGTGGGTACTGGGGAATTGAACTTGGGACCTTAGGCACTGGAGGCAAGTGCCTTAACCGCTGAGCAATCTCTCCAGCCCTCCTTTTTTTTTTTGAAGCTTTTGAGGATGGGATATTTTTCTGAATTTTATTTTTTTTAAGTTCATTATTGATGTATATGAAGGTTGATTTCTGCATGTTGATTTTGTATCCTGATTCTTTGCAGAAAGTGCTTGTTAGCTCTAGGAGTTTCCTTGTAGTTCTATAGGATCTTATAAGTATTGAATTATGTCATATGAAAATAAGGATAATTTGACTTCTTCCATTCCTGTTTTATTCCTATTATGTCTTCTTATCTTATTCATCTATCTTGGACTCTGAACACAATACTGAATAGAAATGGAAACAGTGGGCATTTTTGTGTCTTTCCTGATTTTAGAATAAATGGTTTCAACTCTTATCCATATAGCATAATGTTCACTATGAGTTTGTCATATATGGCCCTTACTATTTTGAGATATGTTGATGTTCACTATGAGTTTGTCATGTATGGCCCTTACTATTTTGACATATGTTCCATTTCTTTCTTCTTTCTCTAGGACTTTCTAAGTGAATGCATGTTGTACTTTGTCTAATGCTTTTCTGTATCAATTGAGATGATTATGTTATTTCTTATATATTTATATATACTGTACCAGCCTCACATTCAGGTATAAAGTTGGCTTGGTCATGATGGATGACCTTCTTAATGTATTCCATTGGTGAGTGTCTTGTGAATTTTTGGGACCACATTTGTCAGGAAAATTGGTTTGTAGATTTGGTTTTGTGTGTGTGTGTGTGTGTGTCTGTGTGTGTGTGAGTGTGTGTGAGTGTGTGTGTGTGTGTGCGCACACTTTCATGAAGTCTAGGAATTAAGGCAATACTGACTTTGTAAAATAATTTGAAAGTGTGCCTTTCCTTTCTATTTTGAGGAACAATTTGTGAATCTTCCTTATAGATCTCATAGAGTTTGATAGTGAATCTATCTGGTCTAGGGTTTTTATTGCAGCTTCAATTTCATTGCTGGTAATGTGTCTATTTAGCTTACTAGTATATTCTAGATTTAAATTTGAGAGGTTATATGTGTATAGAAATTTGCCCATTTTTTCTTGGGTTTCCTGATTTTCGTAATATCAATATTCTCTAATTTATGAATTCATGTGGAAGCACATAAGTCCCAAAATATCCAGGAGATACCAGAATAACTGATCACAAATTACTCTAAAAATGTATAAGGAAAAAGATAATATAATAATGGCACCAAAACAAACATATGGTCCAATGGAACAGATGGAGGACACAGAAATAAGCCCACACTAATTTGTCCAATTAGTTTTTGATAAATAAACCAAAATCATTCAATGAAAAAAGGCCTATTCAACCAATAGCTCTGGCAAAACTGGGTATCTACCTACACAAGATGAAGTTAAGCAAGTATCATTTACAAATGTCAATTCCAAGTGGATCAAAGATCATAATCTGAAATCCAAAATGCTGAGTTAAAAGGAATTCAAGGAAAAAATAGGATTAGGGAAAATGATGTAAAATACAGCCATTGACAAGAGCTTTCTGAACAGGTCTATAGTAGCACATGAAATAGCCCCTAAAATTAATAAATTTGACTATATGAAATTAAATTTTAGGCACAGTAAAAGAATCTATAAACAAAGTGAACAGACAACCAGCAGAGTGGGATGATAGGGGAAGGGAGAAAGAACACACTGTGACGTATAAACAGAAAGAGGGAAAATCCTCAGGGAGGGGGTCAGGCAAATGAAGGGGGATGAGAATCAAAGCAAATCGTATTTCAAAATGCTACAGTTCAATGATACCTAAATTTCTGTGTGCTAACTAAAAGAATAAGTAAAACAATTAAAAATAAATTTTTAAAAATATATTTCTATTCACTATAAATTCTCCTTGACCTGATACCCTATTTATCGATAACTACCAATAGGAAATGTACCAGTCTCTGTATTATTCATTGTCTCTAATTCTGCTCCTCTCATCATAACTTAAACTATCCCAGACAGATTGGGCCTTATAATTCTCTGAATCTCCTTTGATGGAAATCAACTAAAATGTTGTATTAATAAACTCAGTATGAGTTTCCAAACCCTATCCTAATCTAGCAAACCTCTTTATGTAAGAGAACTCTGATCCTCAACTCTTGAAGCTTCCCTTCTTTGCCTGGGCTCCTTCCTAGCTGAACTTGTCCAGGTTCATCACTACCCATTCCTTAATGACTCAGATATATTCTTCAACACTGACCTCTCCTATTTACTCCTTGGCTCTAATATATCCTAATTTTCCCTAGTAAATTATCTTGGATAGAAATCATTTCAAAAGAAATGTCCCTCACTTAAATTTTCTGAATCACCCAAAACTTTTTTTCTTGACTCAGTTCCATATTTCCAGTGACATTAGCGAAGAACATTGAACTTGTCATTGGCTTCTTTGTGTTGTCTCTCATATCATTTAATCTACTGAAAAGCATGTTGAATGCACTCTAAATACAAATGGAATCTGACCTCCTCCTATAATTGCAACTGCTACCATCATTGTCTTCAATGCCACTCATCTCTCCCTTAAATCATTGCAATAACTTACCAACTGTTCTCCTTATTTCTTTGATTTCTGTCAACTGAAATGGCAGAGTAATTATTTAAAATCTTTCCTGACTAACTTCTTCAAATCTTCCAAGCAGGTCCAGGTTCTTATAAAGTCAAAGTGCTGACAAAAGCCTGAAGGTCCTGTACAATGAATACAACCATTGCCCCTCTCACGTCATCTAATAGCATTCAGCTGTGACTATACTTAGCAATTCTGGAAGGTATGCATGGTCCTATTTCAGGGAACTTACAGTTTTTGTTCCCATTATCAAGTATTTGCATATTTAAACCTTACTTTCTTAAATCTTTTTGAAATATCTCTGTCATGGTTTGGTCCAGGTGTCCCCCACAAACAAATGAATGTGTTCTCAATGATCGATCCTCAGCTGATGACAATTTGGGAATTACAACCTTGCTAGAGCTGTGTTGTTGGTGACAGGCTTTTGGGGTTATAAACCAGCTTCCCCTTGCCAGTATTTGGCACACCTTCCTGCCACTGCTTCCAGAACCCAAAAAAAAAAGCGGCTTGTGGAGGAATGGGTTTAGTTGGCTTACGGACTCGAGGGGAGACTCCATTCTGGCAGGGAAAACGATGGCATGAGCAGAGGGCTGGACATCACCTCTGCCACAGCACTGCAAACAGCGGCAGGAAGGTGTGCCAAATACTAGCAAGGGGAAGCTGGCTTATAACCCCCAGAAGCCCACCCCCAACAACACAGCTTCATCGAGGTTGTAAAACCCAAACTGCCATCAGCTGAGGATCGATCTATCAGAACACATTCAATTGTTTGTGGGGGACACCTGTATCAAACCATGACAATAATCAATCCATAACAAATACCAAATAAATACTTGTTGAATAAATGAATGAATGTTTATTCAGGACTGCATTTTTCCTTTTACTTTACTTTTGTGAAAAGGAGACTATATAGATCCCGAGACTTATAAACTGAAAAATACTCCAAAATTAAGATTGTTTTAAAGTTTTGTAAAATTATAAGGCCATTTAATGGTATAACCATCATATCTATCTATCTATCTATTTATCTAAACTTTTTAAGTTTTCTAAAGCATGTATATTATCTGTGGTATGTTTTGCATAGGTGGTAGAAATCCGAGTTATATAAACTTAAATACAAATGGTGGTATCAGTAAGATCTTGGAAATTTGGCAGCTCTAAGTTTTAGACAAAAATTACAGGCTCTTGCTTAATAGCTTATCTTGTTTCTAACAAATGTGCAACAGACTTTCTACAACCCCTTATGCAGTTCCAGCTAGGATGCTAGTATGCTAACTCATGGCCATTTGCAGGCATAAAGGATTAAAGATGCGGTAATGAAGCCCAATTTATTTATTTATCCCTTGAGGGATTCAATCTCTGAGTAAAGGCTCCCAGCAGCACCTGAAAATAAAATAATTTTCAGAACCCATAAATATATTGAATTGGCATCTGGTTAGCCACTACCAGGGTCTGCCATTCCTTCCTTTTTCCTAGTAGAAAGTTCTCCCTCCCATTAATAATAGTAAAAATTACACAGTAGCCAAACATCATGAGGTCTATTTTTAGGTAAACCATGAATTAAAATCAAAGCTACAACCCTAGGCTGGTTAGAATGAATCCCATGTCACTTCTTGTGTATGAATGCCAGTGGTAACATATGTACCTTTATAGTAATACACTTACAGCTCATTAAATAATTTCAATATGATTATTGATGTAATGAATAATTCAGTTCACTTGCTATACAACAATGCTTTTATAGTCCTAGCATGATTGATAATATCTTTCAATCAACATATGTGGGTGGCAATTTTGTGGACTCTTCAATAACAATGCTAATTCTTTCCTCAACCTCTCTGGCTCACACTCTTCCCCAAGTGTTCCTGATCCCTTTACTAAATGACATTAGGTTACAGCTGCCAAAGCACTGGATAGTCAATACATGAAACTGCTATAGTACTTAAAATAAGGAAATATCTATCTGTTGTGGGGAATACCTTGGAGAAAATATAACTAGGGTTTCTGAGACTGACTTATTTTGCTTAACATCCCTCCATTTTTCTGAAAATAACATAAATGTGTCCTCTGTGTATACATTGTCTATGAAATATTTTCTTAATTCATACAACTGATTCTTGATTGACATCCAGAGCTGAGGATTTAGGAAAAGTAGGTATATGTCTCTGTTGTGGCAGAGAAATCCACTCATCACAACTGACATCCTATGAGACAATATTTAAGTGTCTCTCTTACGAAGGAAAATCCACTCAGTACCATTGCACATCCTGAGAGACTTCTCATGAAGGCTACAGTACCTTTAGCTACCGTATCTTGCCAAAACCTAAGCCATGTGGTTTTGTTAAAAAGACTAATAGACCTGCTTCAAAATTTAAGACTTCATCATTCCTGTGTTATCATCAGCATGGAAACTCAGAAGAATTCATATGGCAGGTACTCAACTAAGGCATACTAAATGAAACAAAAGAAGGAAGGGAGGAAGAGAGGGACAGAGGGAGGGAAGGACAGAGGAAGAGAGAAAAAGTCAAAAGCAATTGCTTAATTCTTTGCTTGTTTTTAAGCATAAATATCATCTAACCCAAAAATTTCAATAATTCTGTTAGATTTATGATTTTCCCATGTGCTATGGAGTTTTTATCAACTCACTTTATATAGTTAGTATCTGGTTATGGATTAATTGCTACTGAAAAGTAATTTCACGCCAAACTGTGAATAATGTATAATTATTTTAAAATTGTATTTTGAGTCCTGGGAAGATGGGTCAGCAAATAAAGGCACTTGTTTGCAAAGGCTGCCAACCTGGATTCAGTTCCTCAACTACCCACATAAAGCCAGACAGGCATTGAATTGCAGCAGCAAGAGACCCTGATGTTTCCCCACCACATAATCAAACTAATCATTAATTAATTAACTAATTAATAAATTGGGGTTTGTAGAGATAGCTTAGTGGTTAAATTGCTTACTTGCAAAGCATGCAGACCTAGGGTTTGATTGCTCAGTCCCCACGTAAAGCAGATGCACAAAGTAATGCAGGTGTCTAGAGTTCATTTGCAACAGTGAAAAGTCCTGGCAGGCACACTCACTTCTCTCACTCTCATAATTAAGTAAAATATAATACAATTAAAAATTTCAGCCATATATACATACCTATATGCATATGCACATATTTAAATATATATGAAGAGAGAAAGAGAATCGGTTTCCTCATCCATTATTCAGTGGGCAAACAATGAGTTGTTATCCCCAATTGCCCAATGCCCCCCTCCCCCATCCCCAATCAGCTGGATAACCTCCTCCATGGGTTGACTGGAACACTCCTTGTGACAGGGGAACATGGATAGCCTAGTATTCAGCCAGGTTCTCCTGGTCCTAGTATGTTGTTACTGAGGGGTGCCATGCCTCTGGATAGTCTCCCCCACCACGGCTCTTACAATCTTTCTGCCCCCTCTACCGCTCAGTTCCCTGAGTCATGGTGGATGAGTATTAAGGCTGCTTTAAGGTTGTGAGTTTAGGGGTCTTTGTGTGGAAGATCGTTGGTTTCTGTCTCACTGGCTTATCCTGTGTTGATTTAATGGCTGTGGCTTGGGTCCCTTGTTCATTCCGACATTCTCTGCGGGGTTCCATTTGGATCCTCCACGTTATGACTGTGGTGGCTCCTCTCTTGCCAGAATCTCAGCTATCCGCCTACGGTCAGTTGGTAGGGTTAGATGGGCCCCAGCTCTCTCGCTGCACCCTGAATAACACAAACATAATCTCCACTGGAGAGTGAGGTCAGTGTAGGTTAACAAAATGCTTTCCTCATTTTATAGACAGTAAAACTGCCTCCTACATAGTGAGTTCCAAGAATTCTCCTCATCCTTTCTTGTCATGCAATGTTTATAACAAACTTCAGTTATGTAGTTATGTAGGGCATGAAAGATCTACTCTTAGACTAGCATATTCTCAATAAATTGTATCCATACATGTTATTGCTGAAAATAGATAATGCAACTTAATTTGTTAGCTAGCTCTACTGACTTTCACCACACAATTTGTAGTCTTTCATGATGTGTCTTCAAGCTCTCTAGATTTGTCTTCAAGAATATCACTCTGTAGAGTGGAGCCTGAAATCTCCATAATCTATTTCCTCTCCCACACTTGGTCTTCACCAAATTCTTTCAGAATAGAATATAATTCTTCATTTCTATTACTTGAAGTTTAATATTGAATTGTATACAAATTTATGTAAAATTAACATATTTTCCTGATGTCAAATTCTGTGTTGTGTATTTCTACATGTTATCCCAATATTGTAGCACTAGCATTTCCTTTCATTCATCTTCCATATTAATAATTTTAAGAATTTTTCTTTTCTGCATAATAAATATGATGCCTTTGGTTAAAGATAGGCTTTTATATATGAATATATATGAGTTTTATTTTGAAACCTTGTATAGCAGATG
>PVHP010047448.1:0-12885 GCA_004024765.1 Zapus hudsonius
CTTTTTCTTTATTTTCGAGGCAGGGTCTCACTCTAGCCCAGGTTGACCTGGAACTCACTCTGTAGTCCAGGCTAGATCACTCATAGTGATCCTCCTACCTCAGCCTCTGGAGTGCTGGGACTAAAGGCATGTGCCTCAAGTCACAGCTAATACTCTAACTTTTGATTGCAGAAACATCTTTTTCAGATGGTGGTAACTACAAAATTCATCAAAGTGCTGAGAAGTGACAGTGGAGTGTGTTCAGCACTGAATGAGACATCTCTATCACACTCTCCAAGTTCAAGGACAAGGTGATGGAAGGGATGGGGGGATGCTGTTTTCCAGACACAAAGTGGCAGTTGCACTCACGCCTCTCTCAGCAGCTACTGCTACCTGCACAATATTGGCTAATCAATAGCTGTGATGGATGATGGGAGAGGCCAAGAAGGCGAATTTTAAAAATGACATCAAAATAGAAGAAGGTCTAGCTGGAAAGAAGAGAGGGGTCAGTGGAGGAGAGACAGGGGAGGGGACAAAGAAGGCTGATGAGAAAGATTTTGATCAGGATACATTGCATATGGAGGTTGCCAATAAATTTTTTAAAAAGGGAGGGTTGACCAGAACAAGATAGTAAGGCCCTATTGCTGAAGATCCCACATACTTGGACTGCAGGTCCCTAAGAAATCAAGCTGGAGCTGTGCTGGAAACCTCCTCCCTGTTAACCAGCTGACAGAAAGCTGGAGAAAGCTATGGCTGCCTGCAGCCCTATGGGAAAGAGAAGTCATCAATGGTGGTGAACAGCAGTGGACCTTGCAAGTCTTAAGACAGGCAGCTAGGACAAATGTGCCAACTGGGGCAATAGTGGCACACCTGTTATGGGGGAACCAACTGCCCTATAATTGGACTGGAGGCCTGCTCCATGGGAGGGAATCCATGCCTGGTACTGAAGACCTAGTCAAAAGCCTATGGTGGGGGAGGTCATGAGCCCTGGGGAAGTAACTCCTGCTGTTGTCTGGTGAAATGCATATATTATGCCCACCAAACTGCCTTATGAACATTTTTTTTTTGGTTTTTCGAGGTAGGGTCTCACTCTAGCCCAGGCAGACCTAGAATTCACTCTGTAGTCTCAGGCTGGCCTTGAACTCATGGCGATCCTCCTACCTCTGCCTCCCGAGTGCTGGGATTAAAGGCGTGCACCACCACGCCCAGCATGAACATTTTTTAATGAACACACCCATATAATAATGCTATCCTCACTTTTGACCAGAAAAGCTTCTCTTTTTAAGATTGTGGTGACCACTGGGATAACTCAAAAGATGCCATAGTGCTGAGAAGAAATGACAGTGGAATGTTCAGCACTGGGACATCTCCATCACATTTCCCGAGGCTCAGGGTCTATTGGGGAAGAGGTGGTGGAAAGATTGTAAGAGCCAAAGGAGGGGTAGGACTGCTTACAATGCAAATGTCCAGGCACAAAATGGCCTTGAGATTCATGACTTCACAGTGTCCAACCACCTTCGTAAGACCTTCAAAATGGGAGGAAAAGATGATTATATTGAAACAAAATAGAGACTAATTGAGAGGGGGAAGGGGAGTGGGCAGGGAATCATCATGGTTTATTGTCTACAATTATGGAAGCTGTCATTGAAAAGGTTTATTTATTTATTTATTTATTTATTTGGTTTTTTTAGGTAGGGTCTCGTTCTAGTCCAGGCTGACCTGGAATTCACTCTGTAGTCTCAGGATGGCCTTGAACTCATGGCGATCCTCTTACTTCTGCCTCCCAAGTTCTGGGATTAAAGGCGTGCACCACCACGCCCGGCGAAAAGTTTTTTTTTAAAAATAAAAATCAAATAAGATCTGTAAATAATTTTTTAAAAAAGAGGGCTGGCCCAGCAGTTAAAGGTACTTGCTGAGCTTGTTGACCAGGGTTCAATTTCCCAGTACCCATGTAGAGCCAGACATCCAAAGTAGCACATGCATCAGAAGTTCATTTGTGGTGGCAAGAGGCTGATGAGCCCATTTTCTCTCTCAAGTACATAAATTAATTAATCGCAAATTTTTTTTTAACTGCCGGGCGTGGTGGTACACGCCTTTAATCCCAGCACTCGGGAGGCAGAGGTGGGAGGATCGCTGTGAGGTCAAGGCCACCCTGAGACTGCAGGGTGAATTCCAGGTCAGTCTGGACTGGAGCGAGACCTTACCTCGAAAAACCAAAAAAAAAAAAAAAAAAATTAAAGTAGGGGCTGGGCATGGTGGCACATACCTTTAATCTCAGCACTCAAAAGGCAGAGGTAAGGGGATCACCATGAAGTCAAGACCACCCTGAGACTACATAGTGAATTCCACGTTAGCCTGGGCTGGAACAAGACCCTACTTCAAAAAAAAAAAAAACAAAAACAGGGCTGGAGAGATAGCTTAGCAGTTAAGGTGCTTGCCTACAATGCCTAAGGATCCAAGTTTGATTCCCCAGGGTCCACATAAAGTCAGATGCACACAGTGGCTCCAGCATACCTCTGGAGTTTGTTTGTAGTGGCTGGAGGCCCTGGCACACCCATTCTGTCTGTCTCTTCCCTCTCCGTCTCTCTCTGTCTCTCTCTCACAAATAAATAAATTAAAATATATTAAAAGAAAAGAAAGAAAAAAAAAGGGAGTGAACCAGCCAATCGGGTCTTTCATCCCCACCCCCACGTGTTTCTGTTTGACTTCAGGCCAGTTAGTCTTCGTCTCTGTGCTGTCTGTCCTGTCTGTCCATTTCAGGTAGAAGTCAGGATTAGAAGACAGAAGGGAAGTGACAAAGCAGCTCACACATGTTTGTCCCTCTCTTCTTCCAGGCTCAGTGCTGGCTACTTTCCCAGAGAGCGCTGTCTCCGAGGACTGCTGCTTCTGTCCACATGCCCAGGATGAGAGTCCTTAACAAAAGGCCACCGGCCTTCTCATGTTGGCACAAGAGCCTTTGCCCCTCTTTCCTGGGAGTCAGGGAGATGTCCAGAGATAAATAAAGAGGGAGCAAAAAATAAAACCAAAGTGTGTTTACCCTGAGAGGCAGGCACCAGGACTTATTACAGAAGTCACGTGCCTGGGAATGTTCTGGAATGTCACAAATTATAAAGGCTTCTGGGATCAGGGGGCCAGACCAGTCCTTGGAGGTAGGACCAGGACTCTGCCTTAAGGTGCCCTCTCTGTGCTCTGGCAAACTAATGGCCATGAGCCCTTGACTCTCATACCAGACCTCGGATAGCCTGAGCTCTCCCCGGGGTGCTCCCTGACCCCCAGGCCTCTGCTCTTCCGCTCTGCAGGACCCCTCTACTGTCTAATACCTTTGCTTACCCACCTCAGTCTAACTGCAGTCCAGGTACCTCTTCTGGGTGCTGGTACCCCCCCCCCACCTTGTTAACTTACCCTAGCTCAGGCTGATCTGTAACTCACTCTGTAGTCCCAGGCTGGCCTTGAACTCACAGCAATCCTCCTACCTCTGCCTCCTGAGTGCTGGGATTAAAGGTGTGCACCACCACACCTTGGCACTTTGTTTATTTATTATAAAAGTATTTTTCATTTATTTATTTGCAAGTAGAGAGAGAGAAAAAGAGAGAGGGAGAGGGAAAATGGGCATACCAGGGCCTCCAGCCACTACAAAGGAATTTCAGATGCATGTGCCACTTTGTGCATCTGGTTTGGTTGATAGGCTTTACAAGCAAGCTTCTTAACTGCTGAGCCATCTCTCCAGCCTGATTTATTTATTTTTAACATTTTTTCTCTTTAAAATTTTTGTTTATGTGTGCGACAGGAGAGCACACCAGGGTCTCTTGGCATTGCAAATGAATGCTTGTTTGCCTTTACATGGGTGGCTGGGGAGTTGAACCTGATCTGGCAGGATTTGCAAGCAAATGCCTTTAACTGCTAAACCATCTCTCTGGATTTCAGTGGACTCCACCTACCACACTATCAGCCCCACAGACACTGCTGTCCTAACCGTTCCTCTTTCTGTCCCTAGTGCCTGACAGCAGGCCGGCACTCAGTAGACAATGACAGGATAGGTGAAGGAACAGCGCGTGGCCCAGGGGTGGCTGGGGTCCTCTCTGGGGACAGGATGTGTGACTCAGACAAGACTGAATGCTCGAGAATCCAACATGGGGCTGGATGTGGAAACGAGTTCTTTCCTTCTGGGAAAGAACTCCCTGGAAAATAAAAGTGCAGATGGGAGAGGTTGGTTTGGAGCTGTTGGGCAAAGTCCAGAAAGAAGGTCTGAGCGATCCTCCTACCTTTGCCTCCCAAGGGCTGTGCTGGGTTTAAACTTGCTCATGTATCTGGAGTGTATTTGCAGTGGATTGAGACTCTGGCATATCTGTCTGTCTTCTATCTCTCTGCTTGCACATAAATAAATAAAATATTTTTTAAATGGACGGAACAGAGATGGAGCGCTATGGCCACTACAGGCAAGTGCACCCCTGTGCAGGTGATCCCATGGGATGCTGTAAGGACACATACATGTACATGCACCACACGCGTGTGCATGCACTCACTCACACACACACACAAAAGCAAAACAAAATGGAATCTTAAAATGTTAATGACTCATGGAGGAGATTTTATTTCATATTTATTCCCATCTCCCCTGCCAAAACCGTTAATCTCAATTGAGTAAAAGTATGTTTTTCTTTCTTTTCTTTATTAGCAAGCAGAGATAGACAGAGAGACAGATACAGAACAGGCACACCAAGGCCTTTAACCTCTGCAAGCAGACTCCAGATACATGCTCCACTTTGTACATCTGGCTTTCCATGGGTATTGGGGCATCGAACCCAGGTCAGGCAAGTGCCTTAACCATTGAGCAATCTCTCCAGCCCTAAAAGTGTTTCTGGTGGTGGTGTTGGCAAGGGAACCCAGGGCTTTGTGCACGATGAGCCTGAATCCTACCACAGGTAGCTCACTGTTTTAAACATTGCCGTCTTCTCTGCTGCGTTATAAGTCTGGAAAGAATGATCCATTATCTACAGAAGAGACAGCCTTGCTCCCAGAGACTAGCTCGGTGACCCCACAGAGTAGATACTCCCATCCAGCCTCCTCTCCGTCCATCTCATGGAGAATGAGCTGATAAAGTGGGCAGCCCTCCGGAGCTCCAGCTTGACTTCAGGTTCAGCAGAAGCAGCTGTCAAAGTGAGCAAAGCCAGGAACCGCAATTCCACCGAAGACTCAAAGCCACGGGCAAGAGGAAATTCCCCAGCAACTCCCAGGAGCAGCTGGAGGGAATGTGAAGGGCTCAGCGTTCCCACAGAGCCGAAGCAAAGCCTTTGATCGAAGAGACTGGCTGTGTTCCTCTAGAAAGTGAGGGCTCTGCTGAGAAGGGGCGCCTCTGGCAGGAGCTCCAGGGTCCCCAGGACAGTGTCCTCTGAAGGGCACTACGCCACACTCACTGTCCCTGCGCGTATTATTACTATTATGACTTTTAAATTTGCCATAAGACACAAGGCACCTGCCTTTGAAATCGTCTGACCAAGTCTCTTGTAGAGCTTGGACAAAACCACTGACTGTCAAGGGCTGGGGAGATGCCTCTCTGTTGGAGCCTCAGTTTCCTCATCTGTAAACAGCAATAGTGTCTATGTTGTGGGACCTGAGCTCATCTATGGACAATGTAAAGGAGTTGCCCAGCATGAGGACTCCGGAAGGTCCGGTCTTGGTGTTAATGGGAGCCGGGAGTGTCTGGGGAAGGGGAACAGCCTGGTTCTCTTTGGGCCAGAAAGACTGTCACTCTTCCTGTAGCCTCACTTCCCTGGCTCCTGAAGGACCTTCTTGTCATTTGTTTTTGCCCACCTGTCCTCAGGGATTCAGTCTACAAGCTCTTACAGTGATCACCCTTGGGACAAGCCCCTGCCTGCAAGGAGCCCTGGGGCTCATGGCGAATATGGACCCTGGGCAGAGTGATTGGGTGTGATTAGAACAGGACCACTTGGAGGGAGGGAGCAGAGAAAGCCATGCACCCAACGCCTTCACTCTGTCCCTTACCTGCAGCGCTACATCAGCCTACTTGTCCTCATCTGGAAAAAGCAGCTCATGGGGTTGTTTTCAGGTTCTGATGAGGAAATGGATTGGTGGGAAAGAACTTTCTAGAACATCTAGGCAGATGGCCAGGCCAGCATAAGGAAGAAACAGACTTCCTAATGGGAGGATGCTAATGGCTAAAGGCTCTTTCTCCCAAGGCAGCTTAAACTCCCATGGTTTTCAGGAGCTTAAAGGAATGATGCTCTTTCCAGCACATCCACTGGGTAGGGGGAGGGATGGGGCCCTTTGGGAGGCGAAGATAGAGCCGCTCATCCTATTTTCCCCACTGCCAGCCTGTCTGAGTGACGGGAAGGTCAGGAACAGAAGCTGATAGGGGAGCAAGAGCCTGGGTTCTGTCCCCAGCACCCTCCCAAACTAGCCAGACACAGAGGCCTAGGAGCTGACAAGTGCAGACGGCATTGTTGCTTCACCAGGACGGAGATGTCCTTTTCTTATGTTATGGGGGGGGGTGAGGGGGACACAATACTCCAGTGCCACCTCCATCTCTTCTGCTGCTCGACCATGCCTAGAGTGAAGACTAAACAGCAATTTCCCCATCATCCAGGCAGAGAGAAGGGACAGAGAAAGGAGGGCTGGCACACTGCTTTCTTGTCAAGGGCATGTCATAGCCAGCTGTGAGGACTGTCAGAGTGGGCTTTGAGTCTTGGTACTAGAATAATCCTGTACCAGTTACTTTCCTGTTGCTGGGGCAAAATACCTGACCCAAACGAGTTTAGGAAGTGTTTCAATGTGCAGTTCTAGGTTAACATCTATCATGGCTGCAGGAGCTGGAGGCAGCTGGTCACAGTCAGTTCACCAAGACGAAGCAGAGAGGGATGAATATAGAATCCAGGACCACCCACAGTTATGCTGGGTCTCCTCATCTTTCACACTTTAATCAGCCTAATAAAATAATCCCTCACAGAGGAGCACAGAGGCTACTGATCTAGGCCATCACTCACGGGTGATTCAGTCAAATTGACAATATAAACCATCATAAGGGGCTGGAGAGACTGCACAACGGTTAAGGCACTTGCCTGCAAAGCCCAATGTCCCAGGTTTGATTGCCCAGGACCCATGCAAAGCTGGGTGTACAAAGTGCTGCTTGCATCTGGAGTTCATTTGCTGTGGCTAGAGGCCCTGGTATTCTCTCTCTCTCTCTCTCTCCTTGCAAATAAGTAAATAAAAATATTTAATACCATCACAAGTCCCTTCTACAGTTGAATAGGGATGATATGGGGTGACCAACAGGATATTTAGGGAAAACGGAGTGACTAGGTTATAAAAGCATCTCCCCTTGCTCCCTGCAGAGTCACTCCCCAGGGAAAGCCAGCTGCTGTGTCATGAGGCGGCCTTGTGGCAAGAAGATGAGGCCTCTCACCAACACCCAGAGTCCAGTTACTCCCATGTAAGTCAGCTGCTTCAGAAGGATAGCCTCCGACCCTGTCACCCTGAAGCTAACTGCAGACTCAACCCCTGACAGGAAAACCACCCAGCTGAGAGGCTCCTAAGTCAGAGCTGTGGGAGACAATAGGTGTCCGTTGTTTCAAGCTGCTATGTTTCAGAGAAGTTTTGTCAGGTAGAAACAGGTAGGTAACTAATCCAGGTCTCTGCTTGGAAGTCATTTTCACTCAAACTATGGGCCTTTCCTGATGAGCCGCATGGCCCTGGGGAGCTGCATGGGAGGTGGGGAAATGGAGTCTATCTGAACAGCCATTTGCCTGGTTAAAAGTTCTGTGAAAGCTGGGTGTGGTGGTGCACATCCAGGCCACCCTGAGGCGACATAGTGGATCCAGGTCAGCCTGGGCTAGAGCGAGACCCTACCTGCAAAAGAAAAACCAAAACCAAAATCAAAACAAACAAAAAAACTTATAGGCAGAGGGGCTGGAGAGATGGCTCAGTGGTTAAGGCTTTAATCCCAGCACTCAGAAGGCAGAGGAAGAAGGATCTGAGTCTGAGGCTTGCCTGGGACTACAGAGTGAGTTCCAGGTCAGCCTGGGATCACACTAACAGAGTTCCTTTGGTCACATAAGAGACTGCTATCAGTTCATTGCTCTGAAAAAATACCCAAACTAAGCAATTTATAGAAGGAAAATTCTGCTTACAGTTTTTACTTATTTATTTGAGAGAGAGGGGGAGGGAGAGAAAGAAGCAGAGAGAGCCAGAGAGAGTGCTTACAGTTTTTCAAAAATATTTATTTGCAAACAGAGGGAGACAGAAGGAAGAGAGACAGACAGAGAGAATGGGTCCACCAAGGCCTCTAGCTGCTGCAAACAAACTCCAGATGCATGCACCCCTTTGTGCATCTGGCTTTACATGGGTAGTAGGGGATTGAATTACTGTCATTAGGCTTTGCAGGAAGGGGCCTTAACCACAGACATTTCTTGAACCCCTCTGCCTAGAGGATTTTTTGTTTTGTTTTGTTTTTTTCCATCTTTGTTTTTGGTGTTTTGAGGTAGGGTGGCCTGGAACTCACAGTGATCCACCTACCTCTGCCTCCCCAGTGCTGGGGTTACAGTTCTGAGGGGAAGTTTCATGGCAGGAAAGACAGCAGCAGAGAAGAGCCAGTCACATCTATCTCACATCAGCAGTGAGGAAGCAGAGTTAACAGCAAGTGGAGCTGGACTATAAAACCTCAAGGTCCACCCCCAGTGACCCACTTCCTCCAGCAAAGCTTTACTGGGGACCAAGTATTCAAGTACACGAGCCCATGGGGCATTTTACATTCAAGCCATTACAGTTACTGTATTTATAGGTTCTGGCAATTAGGACCTGGACATCCCGGGGATAGCAGAGCACTGGTATATGAGTGTTCATGGCCCCAAAGAGAAGTGAACTGTAGATACATGCAACCTGGCTGAGCACCAGTAAAATTAGGCTCAATGAAACGAGCCAGTTTTAAGTGGAAACCACAGCATGACTGCATTCCCACAACACTCATGAAGGAACAGCAGTATACAGAGGTGGCCAGGGCTTAGGAATGGGAGTTAGGAGGCAGCTGTCAAGATGAACTTGAACTGGAGGTGAGGTAGAGGGCCTGTCTAGCTTGCATGAAACCCTGGGTTCCACCCCAGCACTTTCAAAGCAAACAAACAGCCTACCTTGTGGTGACGGTTCCATGATGCCCCACAAGTGATCAAATTGCACCGAGCTACACACATGTACACAGGTAAACACATGTTAGACTGGTCTATCATATCTGTGGGTTTAGTAAGTTCGTTTCCTGGGTTTGACATCTTCCTGTGGTTATGCAAGAAGTTAGCAATGGGGGAGGCTGGGGGTGTGGGCTGTAGATCTTTCCAAGTTTTGTGCTTTGCAACTTCCTGTGTCTATAATTCAATCAAAACAAAAAGGTTTTAAAAATGTAAGACTTTCTGACCAGAGACCAATTCCTTAAAAAAAAAAAACTAAAAAAAAAAACCCTTTTGTTGCTTATTTATTTATCCATTTATTTATTTATTTATTTATTTATTTATTTATTTATTTATTTATTTATTTATTTACGAGCAGAGAGAGATAAAAGAGAGACAGTCAGAGAGAATGGGTGCACCAGGGCCTTCAGCTGCTACAAATGGACTCCAGATGCATGTGCTACTTTCTGCATCTGGCTTTATGTGGATACTTGGATTTGAACCCAAGTCATTAGGCTCTGCAGGCAAGTGCTTTAACCACTGAGCCCTCTCTACAGTCCCCAATTCTTTTTAAAAACTATTTTGTTTTTCTTTCTTTAACTTTTTATTGGTAGCTTCCATAATTATAGGCACTAATAAACCATTATGATTCCCTCCCCACCCCTCCCTCTTATCTCTCCCCCCCTCTGAATTCATCTCTGTTTTGTTTCGGTGTCGTCATCTTTTCCTCCCATTATGTGTAGGTATTATCAGGCACCTTCAAAATCATGACTATCAAGGCCATTTTGTGTCTGGAAGTTTGCAGTGTAAGCAGTCCTAGCCTTCTTTTGGCTATTTTTTTTAATGTGTTGTATGTCTGTTGGTGCACACATATGTGTGTACCCCATGCACACACGTGTAGAGGCCAGAGGAGACCATGGGTGTCTCCTCCTCTATCACTCTTCCACCTGTTTCTTTTTTTTAAATATTTTATTTATTCATTTTCAAGCAGAGAGAGAGAGAGAGAGCACAAGGGTCACCACCTATGTGGGTACTGGGGAATTGAACCGAGGGCCTTAGGTACTGGAGGCAAGTGCCTTAACTGCTGAACCATCTCTCCAGCCCGGTCTTCCACCTGTTTCTTTGGAACAGGATCCTGGAGGTGCTGTTTTGTGGTCCAATGGCTGACCAGTGAGTCCCAGTGATCTTCCTGCCTCTGTACCTGAGCACTAGGCTTACAGGAGTGCATGGCCCTGTCTGGATTTTTATGTGGGTGCTGGGGGTCAAACGTAGGCCCTCAGTCTTGCAGAGCAAGCACTTCTGCCTGATGAGCCATCTCCCCAACCCCTTGTTTTATTTCTCTTTTTATTTTTATTATTTATTTATTTATTTATTTATTTTTGGTTTTCTGAGGTAGGGTCTCACTCAGGCTGACCTGGAATTCACTATGTAGTCTCAGGGTGGCCTCGAACTCATGGTGATCCTCCTACCTCTGCTTCCCGAGTGCTGGGATTAAAGGCGTGCGCCACCACACCCGGCTATTTCTGTTTTTAAAAAGGGTCTCACAGACTAGAGAAATGGCTTAACAGTTAAAGATGCTTGCTTGCAAAGCCTGCTGGTATGGGGTTGGATTCCACGGTACCCATGTAAAGCCAGATGCACAAATTGGTGCATGTGAAGTTTGTTTTCTGAGGCAAGATGCATGCCCATTTTCTCTCTCTCTCTCTCTCTCTCTCTCTCTCTCTCTCTCTCTCTCTCTCTCTCTTAATAAATAAAAATCCTTAAAAAGAAAGAGTCTCACATAGTCCAAGCTGGTCTTGAACTCACTATGTAGCTGAGGATGACCATGAACCCCTGATCTTCCTGTTTCTACCTCCCAAGCCATGGCATTACTGGTGTGCACCACCGCACCTGGCTCCTGAATTATTTTTTTTCAATATTTTTAATTTATGACCTGGGTGTGATGGCACCTGCCTTCAATCCCAGCACTTGGGAGGCAGAGGTAGGAGTACTGTGAGTCGCAGGCCAGCCTGGGCTACAGTGAGACCCTACCTCGAAAATAACAAACACACAACTGTGTGTGTGTGTGTGCGTAAGCAGAGAGAGAGAGAGAGAAAGAGAAAGAGAGAGAGTGTGTGCCAGGGTCTAGAGCCGCTACAAATAAACTCCAGACACATGTGCCACTTTGTGCATCTGGTTTTATGTGATTCCTGGGGCAATCGAACCCAGGCTGTCAGGCTTTGCAAGCAAGTGCCTTTAATAGCTGAGCTACCCCTCCAGCCTCGCTGGCTCTCCAATTCTGGTAAGCGTGAGGCAAACCCGTCGTCATCTCTGAGGTGCTATGAACCCATCCATGAGATGGTATAGCTGTTGTCTGGGGTTTTCTACTGCTTCTGTTTAATAGTGAAATCTTTCGTTGATGTCACACTGACTCCAGGCCTTTCAGTACTGTGGTGATGAGCTGTAGATATACTTCTCACTACCAGTGCCCGTGACCTTTGCTGGGATCCCTGGATCTCAGAGGCTTTCTTGGGGAGTCCAGTGCTCACTCAGCCCTCATACCACCTGGGTGGAGCTGCTTGAGGTCCCAGAGGATGAAGCCCAGGTACCTGTAGTAGAACTTGCTGGATGGCCCCTGCCTGGGCTGACAATGCCATACACCACCTATATTCAAATCCCCATCTCCAGCTCTGCTTCCATTGAAACCAAGTCAGAACCCCCAAATGCAAACACATGCCAGCTGTGGTCCCGGAAGCAGGAGGGATGTGCTCAGAGAGTCAAGGGAGTCTTCTGAATCCAGACATCAGGCAGAAAACACTCAGGCAACAATTCCCTGTCCCCATCCTCCACAGAGACCAAGTCCACATCTTCTCCTTTCACCCAAAACCAAGTTCTTCTTTTCTCTGAGAAAGTAATTCAGTAACGATTGTGGTCACTTTCTTATCAGGTCTGTGGGGGAGATAGTAAACACACCCGATCCTTCCAGCTCCCAGGGCCCCAGTGACTCCCCCAAAGAGGACATCCCAGCTCCACTGGAGGCCACCACAGATCCCTCCAAATCTGGAATCAGGGGCCAGGCTGGTGGCTGGAGAGATGGCTCAGTGGTTAAGGCGCTTGCCTGCAAAACCTAACCACCAGAGTTCCCACGTAAAGCCAGCTGCACAAAGTGGTGCATGCATCTTGAGTTCGTTTGCAGTGGCTAGAGGTCCTGGAGCACCATTCTGTCTGTCTCTCTCTGTTTGCAAATAAATAAATAAAAATATTAAAGAAAAACCAGTAAAAGAAAAAACAAAGCAGGAGGCAGGCAGGAGAAGGACCCAGGCAGGGTCCTGAGGGTTGGTCAGTGGCAGTGGGGTGGGGGAGCCTCAGCCACAGCTCCATGCTGTCCAGTCCCCTGCCGTAGCTTTCAGAGCATTCTTGACTATGCCGAAAAGAATTTCAGGATGAGCCAGTATGAAGCAGAGTTGCAATTTCCTTTCTTCCTTTTTCTTTCTTTCTTTCTTTCTTCCTTCCTTCATTTTTCCCTCCCTCCTTCCCTCTTCCTTCCTTTCTTATTTCTTTTTTTTGGTTATTTTCAGGCAGGGTCTGTCTCTAGACCAGGATGGCTTTGAACTCTTGGTGATCCATCTCAGCCTCTGTTGTGCTGGGATGAAAGACATGCAATACCACGTCCAGCCTGCAGTTTCTTAAGAAGAGTTTTTGTTGTTGTTTTCATGCCAAGAAGATGATTTATTCATTTGAAAATGACAGTAAGTTG
>PVHP010047449.1:0-12899 GCA_004024765.1 Zapus hudsonius
CTTTTTCTGTCTGCTTGCCTTCTGCGTATAGGAAGGCTACTGATTTTTGTGTGTTGATTTTGTATCCTGCCACATTGCTGAAGGCATTAATCACCTTCAAGAGGTTACTGATACTATTCTTGGGGTCTGATATATAAAGGATCATGTCATCTGCAAAGAGGGATAGTTTAATTTCTTCCTTTCCAATTTGTATTCCTTTCAAAAGATATTTTTTTAAGGCTTGCTTTTAAATGTTCATTAGTTTTACGTTTTATTTTTCTTTAAAATTTTATATTCAGTTACATTTGGTTGTTAAAATTGACTTTATTTTTAGACTAGTTTTAGAAATACAGGAAAACGTAAATCAAAGTACACAATTCCAATAAATCCTTTCTTTTGGCACAGAGCTTCTCTATTATTGGCATCTTGTATTACTGTAGTGCTTTTGTTACACGTAATGAACAAATATTGATATGTTATTATCTGAAGCCATATTTTACATTAGGGTTCACTCTGTGCTATGTACATCTGTGGGTTTTGGAAAATGATATCATTTATCCATCATTCCAGTGTCATATAATAATTTCCAAGCCTTCAACAGAACTCCCTTTGTTCCCTCTATTCACCCTTTATGTTCACACCAACCATTGTCAACCACTGGTCGTCTTCGCTATCTATGTGAATGCTGTAGAGATTGAACCACAGAGTATGTAGCCTTTTCATGTGGACTTTTTCTCTCAGCAATATGCCTTTAAAGGTTATGTTTGGGTTCATAGCTCATTCATATTTATATAGAATAATATTCCTTTGTATGGATATATAAAGGACTATCCACTATCTGCTCAAGAGGTTATAGTGAGGCAGAAATATCATAGCTGAAGGGCATAGTAGAAGAAACCTGCTTACCTTGTTGCAGCCAGGAAGCAGAGAGGTGTGGAAGGAAGAGGCCAGGGACATGTAATAACATTTTATTAATATTAATAATAGTATTAATATTGTTATTAATAATAATTAAGTAGGAACTTTGTATGAACAAGTCATATGTTGGTACCACCATTTCTCTCCTCCCTGCCTCCACTCCACTGAGGGCCCTCCTCGGTGGGATTGCTAGTGTGGGATTGAGGGCTATGAGTTGTGTGAGCAGCAGTCAGTCATAGGGTGGGGGCAATGCCTCTGGGTATCCCCCCATCCCACCATGGCTTTTACAATCTTTCCGACCCCTCTTCCACAAAATTCCCTGAGCCATGTGGGTGAGTTTAAGTCTACTACAATGTTGAGCTCTTAGCAGTTTCTGGTATTCTGCTTTGGAATGTTTTGAGTATCCTCAGTGTCTGTCTCCATCACCCTGTCACAAGTTGTTGGCCTCACTGTGGAAGCAGAACTCTTGATCATCTCTCCAATTCCTCTGTAGTTTCATCTGGGCCCTAGCTGATATGCTATGTGGGTGGTTTATCTCTTGTCATGGAGTCAGCTATTATTTCTGGTCTTCTTGGTAGAATTAGGTTGTCCCTGTTTCTCTGCCTTTCTGAAAAATAAAAATCCAATCTCAGTCCAATGGAGACTGAGATCAGTATAGCTTAAATGGGATAGCTATTGTTAATTTGACAAGATTATAGTGGGTGTAGCCTCTTTTTGGGCTCAAGGTTAGTGGAAGCTTTCCCTTGGAGTCCAGATTCTTGGTCTCCATAGAAGCTTGGCTTGGATCCCAGTTCCAGCTATGGGTTCCTTGCCATTGAGTGGATCTCTTAGCCAACCAGAGAGCCTTTGATTACCCACATAGGTTGAGTGCCACTATTGTACAGGTTTGTATATCTTGCCATGCTGGTTGCTGTCATATAACATTGTACCCTGCTTTCTCCAAACATTGTTGGCCAGTATCCCATGGCAGCTCATATAGTGCATTCCAGCACTATATAGGCCTAGAGATCCCTTCTTCCAGCAAGGTACCATTTCCTAAAGTCTCTCCTGCCTCTTCATAGTGCCAGCAGCTGGAGATCAATTCTTTAATTACATGAGTTGTGAGAGCAGAATGGTGTTGTTTCAGATCTAAACCCGTAACAGGTACTTGATTTTAGCAATCAGGTGAACACTGTGTATATACATAAGGAATGAATACAAAACACAATAGCAACAAATTTTTAAAAAGTACACTATTTTTATGAGTGGGAGATTAGAATAGTGAGTATAGAATGCATAAAATGCCAGCATGTCTCCTGCCTGTGGGTGGATGGATCATGAAAACAGGCTGGCAGGACGTGTACTGCTTGTTTATAGTCAGAACCAACTAAACAGTTCCAATCACACACCTAGTTAATTTCTATCAACACTTTTAAACTGCATTTATAAATTTAATATGCTTTGTTCTTTTTACACATTCACATATTTTTTCATTCTACAGCTAGAACCTCTCTAAGTACTCGACCTTTTTCTTATAAACATCTCACTATTGATGGGAAGCTAGCAAAACTTTCTTGTATCTTTCAGTTTATCTCAAATTTAACATAAACTAAATTAAAATGACAAGCCTAGTTGATATATCAAACTGTCTTATAATCACAATGAATACAACAACTTTTGACCTCTATCCCAATGACAATACACTGGTTCCTCAGCCTAACATCAAAGGCTTTAATACCATGGTTTGGGTTTAAAATTGTCACATCTATGTAGAACTAAATATTTCCCAAGTTCTTACTCCCAGGAAATGGCATACAGTTATCACACCAGGAAGAGTGGCTTCACTCTGTGAGTGAGGTAGATGACTTAAGTTATCCTATGTCTCCAGTAGCATTCTCCTCCCCCAGCTGCTGAGGGACACTAGGGTCATTTGGCGTAGTCAGGATTGCAAACAGCAGATACCAGGCTTCTACTCTGAAGCTTCTCTTTTCTCTCACTTGCATCTGCACCCCTCCAAATCTGGAGGATTTAGTCCATTTTAACCAGTCTCTTCACTGTCTCATTGAATGCTATATATTTTTAAATATTTTTGTTAGTTCACTCTAAGACTATTATGATCTGATATTACTGAATTCATTCTCTTTCTTATTCCTGTGTTTGACAGTTATGTCTGAGTTTCCATGGAGATGCTCATCTGCTAGCCTGAATGGCTTACTGACAGAGCAGTGACCATGAATCATATTAAGAAAAGATAAAGAAATAATATCATTTTAGAACTTAGATATTTGAATTTTTGCATGACCTCTGCATTGTATAGGAATGTATCTCATAAGTGCCAGAATTTCAATATAGTAAAGCCTTTTCATAACAGTTTCATAATGGAGTATGATTGTTAGATTAGGTTATTAGGCCTGACTTCTTTTAACTACCACGTATAGTCTATCAATGTATTCTGTTGGCTTCACTTCAAGAACAGATTTGAAATCCAACTTCTTACCAAGTCCTTGACTGTACAGTAAAACAGATCCTGACTGTCTCCTTCCTCCTTTCCATAATCTTCCTGCCACAGGACAACTGCTACCATTTTGAGACATAAATCAAACTGTTATTCTGTCAATATCAATCAATTCTTCAGTGGCTTTAGTCATGAGAGACTAAAATCCAAAGTTTTTGCCTGTCTTATGTAGAATCTAGCTTCTCTCTGCCTTCATGTCTCATTAGTGTCTTTAGCCAGACTGCCCGCCTTAATGTCCTTTGATCATTTAGCATACCTCTGCACACACTCTACCTGCCCTACTGTACATGGTCTCTTCACTGGCCAATTGTGTCCTTAGCAGTAGCTGGCATTCTCTCAGGTATTTTTTGTTGCTATAAGTTCCTTGCAATAACCAGCATTTAGACTAGCTCCTGGTACCAGCAAATATTGTACAAAGTTTGTAACATATATACTTGCTGAACGCATGAATGAATGACTCCTTAAAAGAATAAAGGCCTTATGAAAAGGCAAAGTATTTGCTTGTCTAGTTTACAGCTGCATCCCAGTGCTTGATGGATGTCAGGCCCAAATAAATGCCTATTGAAAGACTGATAGGTCAGTTTGAGTTCAGGAGTTCAGGCCTTGTGTAGCATTTCAAGTCTTGGTCTTAGATTTCCTTGATTATGCCTTCTGTACTGACAGTGACCATCCTTCCTTCTCCCTATTCCTGGCTGCAGAGTGGCAGAAGGGATTCTCCTGTAAGTTATACATAGTCAAGCCAAATTAAAATAATTGGTTTTCCTCCTGTCTCACATTTTTTATGTCATGTAAAACTAGAAGTCAATTAGTGGTATAAGCACAAAGCTGAGAATAAGATGGAATATTTGAAATCATTTGAGGATTTAGAATTGCTAAAGTAACTTGCTTTCTCCAGCAAGGAATTTACACTGAACACTGCCAATTATGGTTTTTTAAAATCATCTTATGTTCAGAGTAATTTATAGTATAATGCATAGTATTCGATGCAAGCTAAGAAGGTTTAAAAGGAATAAACCTGAAAATCCCTGTGTGAGTTTGAATTTAAAAATTAACAGTCAGGGTGAAAAAATGAACATGTTCCTTACTGAGTATCACTGAGGATGAAATAAGCTCTCCTGTGTGAAAGAACTAGGCAGCACTGACTCTGACATTACTTTCAGTATACGGGGCCTGGGCTCAGGTTTAATTAGAGTACTTAACTTTGGGACGTAGATCAGGAGCTAATAGGATAGGCAAAAAGAATACCACCAAGCCCAGTAGATCATCCTCTTGAAAGTTAATCAGGAAGATGAAAAAGTTAACATGCACAAGGCTAAACTGGCAATGGTTGTGGCATAGCCTCTCTTTATGCTCAAAGCCATCTACTTTGTACCTCCCCAGCCCCTGCCCTACCTCCTGCTTGTGCTTAGCTCTCCACTTTACTTTTCTCTGGAGAAGAAGCCAAGTAGTGAGCTTGTAGGGTCAAAAAAAACCTGAGCATGGCCTCAGTTCTGTCACCTACTTCATTTCAAACCTCATTTCTGTTTTTACTTGTAAAGATCTGGATGCTTCCAGTTTCTCTTTGATTGACAGTAGGAATTATCTTACTGCTAAAGTTTGAAGAATGATTAGACAAATAGTGAGTATGATATAATGGCATAGAAAGGCTTTAGAGCAGTGATTTGGGACAGTTCCTGCAATTCGGAGTCCCTAGGCAACATAGATGGCATTTATAAATATGTTCCTCAGTCATGCTGAGTCAGTCTTTGACGCTGAGGTTCAGAAATCTTTTCTTATAAGTTTTCATGTTTGAGACCAACAAGAGTCTTAAGTTTTTGTTTAGTTTTTTTTTTTTGCCTTCAAGACTCTGTATTTAGTTAGAAAATGGAAATGACCATGGATAGCATAATTGGGCAATGTACTGGAATTATTTGTTTGTTTGATGTGAACATAAGGTAGTGGAGATAAGTTAGCATGGGGTTCAAGTCCTTGATTTATTGTTGGACAAAGTAGCAGACAGTGTGACTGCTTCTGCCAATCATTGGCACAGAGTTTTTGTAGCTTCCTGTGTCACAGCTGGTAAGATTTTTCAAGAAGAACCTAAAAATAGGCCCAGACATTTTGGTTAAAGTCTTTTCTTGTGAAAATAAAACCACTATACCTTCTGTAGATTAAACTTTTTCTTTCAGATTTCTGTAAGAGTGAGAAATCTGGATATTGTCTAACAGCTCCCACAATCTTAACAATTAAAATCCATTTGGACCAAGTAACCCAATTTCCAAATAAAGACACCTCAGTGGTAATGAAATGAATTTACAGTTCTCGATATCTTACATTTTTATAGTTGAAAAGATTAGTGGCTTTTAGAAACTTTATTAGAATTATTTTCAGAAATAACAGATGTAAAAATAATCACTTGAAGAAATTTTGTCTCTGCCCATTTAACATTGTCTCTCCATTTAACATGTATAATTAATGTATCTTCCTGGAAATTATTTTGAAAAGATTTTAATCAACATTTTAATAGATTTCCTATAAGAATAGTGCCACAATTATCATATAAATTCATGTTTGTTAAGACAATGGAAATACTTCAGGAATTAGGATTGCTTTATTTGAATTTTTACTAAAGTCCTGACTGAGCGGGGAGTATAGAGTAAAGTGGGGCCTTATGTGCAAACAGTCATAGTTCTGTCAAGTGCAACAGGAAGCCACTGGAGCAACTGGGAAGAGACTACAGGGTTTGCTTGCTTGCTTGCATGCAAAGAGACATTTTTGGGCGTCTTTAGGGGACCAGAACTAATAGAATATATATTAAAGGGGGGCTGATTAGACTGGCTGTGATGGTTGTTTTGTTATCAACTTGACCTTTCAAGCAATCTTGGGTGGGTCGCTGAGGATGTTTACAGGAAGGCAGCCTCTCAGCAATGGGCAAGATGTAAGGAAGCTCAAAGGAGCTAGAAGTAAACATCTTTTCCTGTGTGGGCAGTGCAGGAAGGAAATTCCAGAGACTCAGGAAGTCATTAAGTCTGGGGAAGGGTTGCAAGACCCCACCCTAAGGCTATATAAAGGGGAAGAAATTCTCTCTTTTCCTCGCCCTCATGCCTGTTTGCGCTTGTGTGTGTGGTGTTGGTGATGGGTTTTTCTCTCTGCTCAGACCAGTGAAAGAGGGCCAGCCTCTTTCACTGGTATGGAACTTCCCCTCAATCTATAGTTTCAATAAATACTTTCCTCCTCCAAACTGTTCCTGGTTTGAAGATTCATCCCAGCGGTGTGTGGCTGACTATGACACTGGCTTACACAATAGGGGCTTGGCAGTCCAGTGATGCTGTCTGGAGGCTAGTGAGGCTGAGAAACTGGCTGCTTCTCAGTCCACTAGTCTGGGTGCTTCAGCGTCACAGTGTGGCACTGGAGGACTAAAGGGACTTTGGACTGCCTTTTGTCTTGAATCTACATTGGAAGTTATCATGTCAGTAAAGGAAGGCAGCAATAGGGCAGGTGCACTTTTAGCAAGGAGTGAAGACAGACAAGCAGCACTGCTTTTTCTTCAGATCTATATATCTGAGTCAAAACTGGAGGATGCTGCCCACTTTCAGAAAGGGTCCTCTCTCGGATAACCCATTTCAGATATTCCCTCAGAGATCCACTAAAAGTCTGTCTTTTAGCTGATTCCAGATTTAATCAAGTTGACAATCAAGATCAATCCTCACAAATGCTATAATCTGATTTTTGTTTTGAAAGACTGTCAGAGTCAGCCACACACTGCTGGGATGAATCTCCAAACCAGGCACAGTTTATGGGAGGAAAGGATTTATTGAAGCTACAGATCCAGGGAAAGTTTCATAATGGTGAATCAGGCTGCCTCCCACCTTCACAGGTCCAAACAGAGAGAAAACTCCATCACCAGCACCACACACACACACACACACACACACACACACACACACACACACACACACGTAAAATAGGCAAGGGAAAGAGATATTGTCTTCCCCTTTATTATAGCCTTAGGTTGGGGTCTTGCAACTCTATCCCAGACTTGTTGGTTTCCTGAGTCTCTGGAATTTCCTTCCTGTGCTGCCCTCTCAGGAAGGGATGCTCATTTCTAGCTTCTCTGAGCTTCTTTACATCCTTCCCCCTACTTTGAGGCTCATCTTCAGAGACCCACCAAGAATAATTAAAAAGATCAAGTTGACAACAAAACCTAACCACCACAACTATTTTATATTTGGATTTCTCTTAGGCTAGAAAAACAGATTTTGCTGTTTTAATATATGTTTTAATGTATCTATAATTATTTGCAAGAAGGGGGGATGGGCATACCAAAGTCTCTTGCAATTGCAAATGAACTTCAGATGCATGCACTACTTTGTACATCTGGCTTTACTGGGGTACTGCTGATTCAAACCCAGGCTGTCAGGCTTGCAAGCAAGTGCCTTAACCACTAAGCTATCCCTCCAACCCCTGTGTTTTAAATTGGTGTGATCATGTGGAGATAAGGAATGTATATGAACTGTGTAAATTTTTAGTGGGACTCCTAGTTCAAGAGAATAAGAGAACTATTGGACTCTAGGCCAGCTTTTGGGATTTGTTTAGCAGCTAGTGAAGTCTGATACATGAATTACAGACCTGGGTTAATTGAGGATTCTTGCCAGTCATCTATTGTTTTTAAATACTTTTATTTATTTGAGAGACAGACAGAGAGAGGGGGTAAGAGAAAAAGAGAGAGAGAAGAGAGAGAAAGAGAAAGAGAGAGAGAATGGGCGTGTTAGGGTCTCTTGCCACTCTAAACAAATTCCAGATGCATGTGCCACTTTGTGTATCTGGCTCTATGTGGGTACTGAGGAGTGGAACTCTAGTCATCATGCTTTTCAAGTGTTTTTAACTGCTGAGCTATCTCTCCAATGCCCCAGTCATCTCTTTTGTTTGGCTACTGATTGTGTGAGGTTAGTAGTGCCCCAGATAGAGGGAAAAACTGGAAGCTTAGCATTGAAAAAGTGGCTTTTGAAGTCCCAAAAATAGATGAGATAATCTGCGAAGTGAATGTACAAAGATAAAAGGGCTCAAGACATATCACAGTGTTAAAAAATAGAGAAAGAAGAGTAGGCAGAAAAGGTAACAAAGGAATTAGGAGAAAAGATAAATGAGAGAATAAGAGCATTGAGGAAAGAGAACACACACACACACACACACATTATCATGTGTTTTTTGAGAGACAGAATCAACTAGAACAAGTGAGAGGGGTGCCAGAATTGAGAAGATTATGAACTAATCAATACTTATAATGAGAATCAGCTATGATGGCATCTGTAGGAAGAGTTGTTTAGGGTTACTAAGGTGGCCGGTGAAGAATAGAGAGCAACTTTGAACCAAGACAGAGATTGGTAGATCTTGCTGGGACATGCTTGAGGCGAAATGATCTTGTAGAAAGAGAAGGCTCAGGAGAGAGAGGAAAAAGGAGAGATAGATGATTGTGTTGGTCCTTAGGAGGAGCAGTGGATGGCAGAGGTGGGACTGTGTACAGGACAGTGAGAATGAAGTCCAAGGGTGCTGGAGAAATGGAAGTGATCCTGTCATCATGCATTCCATGAAGGCTGCTGCTTTTTTTCTCCTACTGCCTTTCGCATACATCCTGCCAGACACAGATAGTACTATGGGAGGGAGGGAGGGTGGGAGGGAGGGATCATGTGTGTTTTTCTAACCACAGAATGCGAAATAGTTTCTTCTTTGGGGTTACCAATTCTTTTGAAATCTCAAGTAGCAATGACTCTCCCCTTGGTAAAACATGAAATTCTCAGATGTAGCACATGTTTTGAATCCCTGCCTCTTGCCCAGAGTTTCCAGATTAAGAGGGAGACTTAGAGCTAGGTGAAGTAACTTTTCAGAATTTATGAAGTGACTGTTCCTGGGCACTGTGATTAAGTACAAAGTTCATGTGAGAGAAAGTCTGTCATGGAGCCTTTTTTAAAACGTTTTTATTTGGCTTAAAATTATATATATCAACACAACCAAATGCTCAGTATCATAGGTTATTAGATAAAGCTATTAAATCCATGATGACATTCCCTTCTATGCCTTAGTTATTCTCCCCACCCCATGACTCTTACATTCTTTCCACCCCCCCTCTTCCACAAATTTCCCTGAGTCATAGTGGGTGAATTTAAATTTTGCATAGTTATTAGGTTTGTATGAGTCTCTGACTCGTGTTTTGGACAATTTTGGGCACCCTTGGTGCCTCTCTCCATTATCCTTCCCTAGGTTATCTGCCTTGCTGTGGGAATAGCTCTTTTGCTTGTTATCCCACTTCTTAGAGGTTGTGTTAGGGCACTAAATGGATCGTCTCCTGCTTGGGTGTCCCCCGTCAAATCAGGTCCCTTTGGTGGAGTTCAGTTGTCCCCGGTTCTCATTGCTTTCTGAAAATTACAGAGTCTCCAGCAGAGAGTGAGATTATTATTGGCCAATTGAGACAAATATTGCTAGGTTGGTGAGCGTTTGGAGGGTGTAGCCTTTCTGAGGACCTGTGGTTAGTGAGGACTTCCCCATGGAGATGGGGTTCTTGGTCCCCATTCAAGGTTACCTTTGGTCCCCTTACCAGTCAGGGGTTCCCTGCCTCTGAGCAGATCTCATAGCCAATTAGCCAGCTGTTGATTACCCACCTAGGTTGGGCACCACTATTGCACAGATGGGCATTTCTTGACTTGCTTGTCTGTGCCATATAGCAGTGCGTTTTGCACTCTCAGGCCATCGGTTGGTGTAACTTGAAGATGCCTCCTGCTCTCTCAGGATATAGTAGGTCTGGTTCCCCTGGCAACTCGTGCAACACCTGGGAGCTGATTTCCTTTCTGGATTCAGCACGGTCTCTCAGTGTTGTGTGATATCTTCAGCAATAGGATCTTATCTTTTGCCTGAGGTGGGTATTCAAGAGCTGTGACAAAAGTTTGTCTTATTTTAGGGACCATGTGGGCCACTCTGATCAACAGCTCATTGTGAGAGGTAACTACTTACTGGGTCGGGGAGCCAAAGGTCAGCGTCCTTTGTACCATAGGTAGGCTTCCACCTCCCCCAACCCCTTTGGGGCCTTATCTGCCTCCAGAACTTATTGTACAGAAGATAGGATCTGACTCCATAGAATCCTATCTTCCAGAGAATCCTATCTTCTGTCATGGAGCCTTTTGAAGAAGTATATTTATGTGTGTGGGGGTGGTGGTGGTGGTGGTGGTAAAACAATTCATTTTCATAGAGATGTTTTAAAGTGGCTATTTAAAATATTTCAGTAATTTTTAATGTGATAAAATTAGACTGTAGAATTTAATCTTCATATGATAGGACATGTTTTCATTGTTCATCAGATTACAGAGAGGAGGTGGGAAATGGGCCACTTACCAATCTCCCATAAAAGCTTCTGCATTTGTAACTTCTGATATAGTCAAAGGCTAGTGGGTCATTCTTATGGGAACAAAGACTTGTAGGGCTGAAAGTAGCCTGGCAAGAGTATCAGGAATGGATTCCAAAGTCCACAGAGACCTGCCTTCTTTGGCTCTTGCTACTGAATTCTGATATTTGGGCTTCTGCTAGTCCTGGTCGAGGGTAACTGGGCAAAGGATCAGAGGGATCTCAAGTCTGAGAAGTGTCTGGGTTTCGTAGGACACACCTTAAATATAGATTCTCAGAGCATTAGTGTCAAAGTTATTGAACAAAGTCTACCAAAGTGATTTTCAAGCCTGGGCTTGGTTGCATATTAGAATATGGTATTGACTAGAAAGTACATATGAATTGGACAAGCATGCAGTTTGTGTATTGTTTCCTAAATACAAATTACATAATGCACACTGATCAGAGTTTTCTCTGCAGCAACAAATTTGATGGTGATCTTCAAGAAGTTCTTGTAGAAAGTTCATGTGATAAAAATGTCAAGACTGATCTCAACCATTCATTTAGGTAGTGAGGAACTAAATGAAGACCTAGAGGCTGATTGACTTGTTTACATAATTAATCACAAAGGATTGAGGCTGCAGCTTGTAACCCTATGCTTTTTTCCCATTGTGCTTATGTGCTTGATGCCATACAAAGAAGGTCATTAGCCAGAATAAACAATCTTGCTGTTCCTGTGTAGTGAACTCCACAGCAAGGGTAGCTTTCTAGTCACAGAGATTTTAATCAGGAAAGCCCTTTGTTTCTCCCCTCTTCCTCCCGCTGCTCTTTGTGCTAGAGCTCAGTGCTTTAGTGATCTCTTTGCTGATAGTGTTTCTCAAGATTCTGAAACACATGACAAATTTGTGCCTCTGGAGTTATAGGAAGGTCTTGTAGAACCACATATTGCATAGAGAGAATAAATAATTCTATTTTCTGATTATTTTTCAAACTTTAAGTGGAATTATGGATAGCTACACTAACTTTTCCTTTCTAATATAATATTGGTTTTGTAAAAATAATTTATTATAGACAATAAGTTTTACGTATAATTTTTATTCAAAAACAAAGTGAAATGAATTGCTGGTGCTTTTAGATAGTGGGGCTTTACTTGCTTTTTTGAACGTGATTCTTAGCACTGTGGGGGCTTTGTAGGCTTCATTTTTGTACTGATACAAAGCCTGCTTGTTGGGACATTCAATTCAGTGCACACATCATTGAATGAAATACCTACCATATAGACACCTGGAAAGACAGAAAAAGAATAAAAGGTGAGAGAGTTAAGCTGACTGTCATTTAAACTTTGGGGTGGGATGATAGCTTGGAAATGAGTTACTTCAGAGCACAAACTACATGGATTTTCCCTCTAAGAAGGACCTGTTACCTTATTGCCTTGTTGTGACCTGGGCTAGCAGCCTTTCCAGCTAAGACCTTCTTTTCTCATATAATCTGCCTGTTTTCCCTTCAAATTCCTACTTTCTTTTAATGCTTGAGAAAGATAGTGTGTGCAGTTTTTTCTTGCTGTGTTCATTGGCAGAATTATTTTCATTTTTTCAATAACACATTGGCAAAATTATTTTCTAGGATCACTTTTTAGTTCTCTTTAAACTCAACAAGGGGAAAATAGGATATTGCCTTAAAATTAAGCATAAGCTTCCCCTTGATATGCTAAGAGTTAGATATGCAGGGAGAAAGGGAACAACATGTTTCTTTGAATGTCTGCATGGTCTAGGTCTGGGTGTAGGTAGTGGATGGGGAGCTGGGACCTAGAGATACGGAGTTCAGTACAGGACAGCATGGAGGCTCCAGAGGAGGGGCATGAATGCACACAGGGATGGCCCAGGGCACTGATCCTTCTGAGTCCTTTCTTGTTTCATTCATTTGCATTTGGAGGCTTTCCTCTTACACCACCAAATATTGGAGATTTATGTTTGCAATAAAAGATGAAACAGATCCACTTAACAGGGATCTTCATTAATTTGAACTCATCTGCACTGAAAAGCTTAACAAGTACTGAATTTGTGGAAATTGTAGAGGAACTTTATTTTTCATTGACATTGTTTTTTTAACATTTGAATAAATAAAGGAAAGATACAAGAAAGCAACTATATTGCAAAGA
>PVHP010047450.1:0-12892 GCA_004024765.1 Zapus hudsonius
AGAGAAAGAATGGGCACACCAGGGCCTCCAGCCACTGCACATGAATTCTAGCTACATGTTTGTAAATCTGACTTTGTGTTGGTACTAGAGAATCAAATCAGGTATTACGCTTTGCAGGCAAGTGCTTTAACTGCTGAGTCATCTTTCCTGCCCACTTTTAAAACATATTTGCCTAAATGCAAATACAAAGGCATTAGGAGACAGAATGTTCCTATCAGGTACAAAAATTTAAAGCCCATATATTAAGTATGGCAAAAAGAAGAATATTATTTAAAGATAAAAGGTATATTTCACAAATAGTAATCTTTTGGAATCAATTCACCAAATGGAAATAGTACAGAAAGGCTCACGAAGCTGCAAGAGAGTCTGAATAGAGTTCCATACCATAACAAATTTCAAAGAAATAGATACGTTAAGTTCTCTGATTATAATTCAATACACATAGCATTTTGAAAAGAGGGCCACCACGCCTACCTGTTTAGACAAAAAGAAAACCAAAATGACATTTGAGTTTGTTTTGCTTTTTAATTATCATGTGTTAATTCCACATAATAATGGGTTTCATAAGGGCATTTTCATACATGGATATCATGTATTCCAATTATGTTCACTCCACATTGCCCTCTCTTGTTCCCCTCCCACTCCTGCTCTCCACTGATCCTCTTCCTGATAAGTCCCTAATTCTGCTTCTCTCCCCATCTCTCTCTCCCCCTCAATGAACTTGTTTATAGAATCCTGGGTAAGGAACATGAGCTCCTTCCCTGTGATTATTATACCACTGAAGAATATCTCTCCCCCTTCCCCAGGACTCATTAACTGCCTATAGATATTCAGGGAGAGATGGGGGTTCATGAGACCCTCCCCACCAGCTGTCATTATTTGCAAAAGTCCCTTCTTAAAATGTGGTTTGGGATTTTCCTTCTTAGACTCGAAAATTTTTGATGACCTGTGGTCATAGAGTGCACTTCCTGTGTCCAGCAATATTCTGTGCTTTTGTTGAAAAAGCAGTGAGCACATTGTAGGTGGGTCTATTGAATAAATGGTGAGGATGAATGAATGGAGTGTACATTTACATCCCAGGACTTAGATGAAGTTCAGTAATAATCTTATGAGCTGTGAGTTTCCAGTGATTCATAAATACTCTTTGTTAGAAAACAAGGAACATAATTTTAAGAAGTTAATGTCTCACCTGCCTGTTATTTGGAAGCAATTCTTTTCACTTATATTTAATTATTTAGTAAAAATGACATTGCATACACTATCATTTCAGTAGAATAGATTCTTCTGATAGCCATAGATTATAATCAAGGAAAAGAAAAAGTCATGGTCCAAGTGGAATCACATTAAAAAGCAGAGGATGTTACTTTTTCTCTTCAAAAGGATTCTTAGAACATAGTCTATACTCAAATATTACTCTGTCCCTTGGCTGTAAACTAGTCTCTTACTATTCTCTCACTGAAGCCACTTGTCAGTAAAACACATATTCTGCGTTATTTTACCAGCTTGTATTTTAATTAGTCCCTAGCTGCAAGCTAAGTAGAATCATTTAAGGAAAACATGGATCTCAAAATGGAGTAAAACAGGATAGAACATCATCCCCGCAGGCAGTAAAAATCATAAACTGCATTAAGCAATGACTGTAATCTCCTGGCTTCATCCTGGTGACCAAGCTGCTTTAAAGACACTCTTTGAGGATTCTCAAGTGAGCTCCAACTGGTTGTTTCATTCACAGGTCCAGATTTAGGTAAGCTTACCATCGATTCACTTTAGCCTAAATAGTCAACATTCATTGCCTCATCTGCTGCCTGAAAAAGCATTTGTCTAGTGCCAGACATCAAGAGAAAGAGGTGCTTGCAGTCAGATTCAAGTTCCCTTGGGTGAGAATGGTGGGCAAAGATAGAGATAAAGGAATTAAAATTTTCAAGATAGTAAGTATCATAATTAAGTTAAAAGATATTTAAGGGAAATGGCACGTTGAAAAATATAGGTAAGTAACTCAGCCTGGAGGGACATGTTTAAGCCATAGTTGATCTTGAAAAATTATTGAAGGAAAGAATGTTGAAGGGAAGATGAAGAGAAATATTTTTAAGCCTTAGAGAATACTACATACAAAACACCAAGGCAAAAAAATACATGTCCCAGAATCTACAGGTAAGGATGTAGACTGGATTTGATAGGGCTGATGAAACATATTAATTAGGATACATGTGTTTTCATGAGGATGAGGCCAATGAGGATTTCTGGACCCACTGGCACAGTGGACATAAATCATTTCCCTTTTTCTGCATAGTGATAAATCCAGGGACCTTCTGAATTCATATTCAAAATCAACCTTCCCAATATACAGTATATATTGTCATACTATCAATAACGTAGTTCAGTCAATAAAGCCTTCTAATGTGGAGGCTGGTGTGGGTATATAAAATATCGCAGACAGGGCTTTGTCTTTATCGTAGTGTGCTCATATACTACAGATCCCTGGGGAGTCATAATGAATGAGCCAAGACAGAATAAAGAAGCATTAAGTGTGATAGGATGAGGATAGAAATTATTTCAAAAAGAGAGTTTTTACGCATGACCTTGGAGTCTCCTTTCTGCTATACAAGGGCTGTGAAATAAAAGCAAGCAAGCAATTCGGTGTAAGAAGACCTAGACTTGTGTTATTTGTTGCTGGATATGGAATTCTTTGTACCTCAGTTTTTACATACTGTGAAAAAGAAGCATGATCTATCAAATGAGATCATGTATATCAAACTAGATTCAAATCATAAAGCAATATACAAATTAAGACAATTATATATGTACGCTATAATACAAAGATATGTAAATAGAATTTTAAAGTCAATTTTTTCTTTGAATATTTGCAGTGGGATGGTAAAATAGCATTGTTCCTATTCAGGAAAGAGTCTGTATTCAGGGGCTCAAAATATTTTTATTATTAATATTTTACATGAACTCATGATGGTAACTTTGGAAATTAAACTCAAGTTGTTAAGCTTTGGAGGCAAGTGCCTTAACCACTGAGCAATCTCTCCAGCCTTGAGATTTGCTCTTTTATCAGCAGCAACTAAAGATTTTTCCTTTGTCAAGCCAAAGGGATCTGATGGTTTATAGGAACTGCATCAGGAAACCTAAACTCTTGAGGAGCAGTTCCTGGAGGATGTGTGCAAAGCATAGCATCCCCTGCTCTGACTTGACCTGCACATAGCTTGGATGTATGCATTATGTTTCTCTGAATCTCAGTATGACTTGCTCTCCACATTTACTCTGATTACCTCTGATAGGCTTCATCCCCCTATATGCTACAACCCCTGCCCTTCCTGAAAGCCTGGCTTACATGCTCCTCTGTGACCCTCTTCACTCACAGTTTGATCTTTTCTTCTATATTTGTAATGCAAAATCTCTGCGCAAGATTTGTCTTCTCCCCCCCCCCCCCCCCGTTCCCTCAGGACCCTATAAAAAGCCTTAGCTACTGTGATTAGCTCCTCTTCAGTCTCTGCCTCTCGGCACCAACTACTGGAAAGCTCAGATCGTCCAGAGGCACTGGCATTTTTTTTTCCCCTAGAAGCAATCTGGCTAAAGAAAAATAAAAATCCATCTCTAGGTGACCTATCCTCAACTTCTCATTTCATGTGCTGATATGTTTGTGTTGTTTGACAAACTCTCACAGAAAATGTTATCTAAATGTCATCCTGCTTTCTTGGGGTTTTGTCAGACTTACTATCTGCCTTCAACGGAGACGAGAGCTCCAGATGCTTTTTACCTACATACATCCTTTTTTGGGAGTTGTGTGATTTGATTTTACATAGTGACTCAATGGGGAACATGTATTCCAATGCTGAGAACTGTATAATGTCAATGGCTAAAAATAATATGTAAGGGTAGAACTTTGATTTTATTGTCTTCAATGGATTTTACATGTATGTGTGCATGCTTGAATCTACACAGACATTGTTGTAGAGAGAGATGCCTTTGGGGTGGGCACATTCCAGGGTCTGATTCTGTTATTTTTTAATATCTTTATTATCCATAATTAGATGCATTGTATGAGCAAATCTTATGATGGTGTTGGGGAGGTCACAGTCCCCTGGCCTTCTGTGGGTAGCCCAAGTCTCACCGGCCAGCAGGAGAAAGGGCTCGATTGGGGAGAGGTGAGGCGTATGGTCAGACAAACACAGGTGACCAGAAGAAAAGTCAGGCAAATCTCATCTCACTCCAGCACCCAAAACCCTTTTATAACCCGAGGCTGCATTGTTCAGTCTATTTCTCTCAAGAAATAAGATTCAAACCTTTTGGCAGGAGCCAATCAGCAGAGTACAGCAGAGCAAAGTATCAACAAACAGGATCAAGGCTTATCAGTTACTACTTCTGCCTCCTGGGATTAAAGGCGTGTTGGGATTAAAGGCGTGTGCCACCACACCTGGCTTTATTCCATATTCTAAAATTTAGCTTAATGTTACTCAGTTAGGCTGTGGCCCAACAGATAGTACTCCCATTTCCCTCCTCCCTGTCCCTAATCCAATAGGGATCCTTCTCTGTGGGCATACTGGATCAGTCCATGGGGTAGAGGGTTATGAATTGCTCTAGAGGTAAGCAGCCCCTCCCCCTTTGTGTGTTATTGCTAGGGGGGCAGTGTCTCTGGATAATCTCCCCCACCATGGTTCTTACAATCTTTCTGCCCCCTGTTCCATTCAGTTCCCTGAGTCATGGTGGGTGAGGTTTTTAAAGTCTGCTTTATTGTTGAGATCTTAAGTGTATCTGGACTTCTGCTTTGGTTTGTGTTGGGTATCATTGGTGTCTGTCTCCATTGACCTTTCCTGGGTTATCTGACTTGCTGTGGTGACAGGTCTCTTGTTTATGATGCCACTTTCTTATAGGCTTCATTTGGGGCCTAGGTGATAGGCCAGGGGTGGTTCAACTCTTCCCAGGATGTCAGCCATCATCCCACAACTTGTTGGTGAAATTAGGTTGTCCCTGGCTCTCTCACTGCCTTCTGAAAAATACAAACAGAATCTCCATCATAGAGTGAGATCAGTATAGGTTAAATGAGACAAACATTGCTATTTTGGCAAGATTCTAATGGGTGTAGCCTCTCTGTAGCTTTCTGATAGTAGGAATTTCCCCTTTGGAGCCTGGGTTCTTGGTCCCCATAAGATTTTGTCATGGATCCCAGTTCCAGTTGTCACCTAGCAAATCTCTTAGCCAATCAGTAAGCCATTGATTTCCCACCTGGGTTTGGAGCCACTATTGCACAGATGAGCATTTCTTGACTTGCTGGTCTCTTCCATATAGCTGTGTGTTCAGCATTCTTGTGACAACTGTCTATGTTGTATATCAGTGGTCTCTGCTTCCTCCAAATAACATTGACCAATTTCCCCTGGCAGCTCATGCAACACCTTCCAGTGCTACACATGCTACCATCTGGGAGACGGGTACCATTCTGGATCTAGCAGGTCTCTCGGTGTTTTGCAATGACATTCTGTGGTTTCTTTGGCAATACGGTCTTACCTTTGGCCTGGGGTGAGTATTCAAAAACTTTGACAGAAGTCTGTCATGTTTTGGAGACCTCATGGGTCGCTGATCAACAGCTCAGTGTGGGAAGGAACCAATGACTGTGACAGAGTTGCAGGCCTGATCATTTTTTCATGGAGTTAGGCTTCTTCCCATTCTAGTCATGGCCCTTCTTACCTGGTGATACCTCCAGCTTTCTCTGGAGCTTATTGTATGAAATTAAGGAATTTATGGTGATGATTCATTATTATTTTAGTTTATTGCATGAGTTTTCCCCCTCCTATCCCCCCATTTCTTTCCATCTCCTTTTATAGTCTCTCAGATCACTGACAGGTTTTCTTAATGATCAGGCTTAAACTGGTTAGGAACCATGTATAAGGGAGAGTATGTGGCATTTGTCTTTCTGTTCTTGTGTGGGTTCGCTAAGTATGATCTGCTCCAAGTCCATCCACTTGTCTTTAAATTTCATTATGTTATTTTACCTTTCAGCTGAGTAGAATTCCATCATGTCCATCATGCCCATCATGGTCCATTCATGCAATGATGGGCATTTGGGTTGATTCCAATTCTTAGCTATTACAAATTGAGCTGCTATAAACATGGTTGAGCAAAAGTCTCTGTTCTAAGGCATGAAATCTTGAGGGTAGATGCCCAATAGAGGGATAGCTGGGCCCATTGGTAGCTGTATATCCATCCTATTCAGGAATCTCCACACTGTTTTCCATAGTGGTTGTACCAGTTTTCAATCCCACCAGCAGTAAATGAGGGTTCCTTTTTCTCCCACAGCCTCACCAGCATCTATTGTTGTTGGATTTTTTAATGATTGCCATTCTGACTGAAGTAAGGTGGCATCTCATTGTAGTTTTGATCTGCATTTCCCTGATGATTAAGGATGATGAACACTTTCTTAAATGAGAATAGGCCATTTGTCTTTCTTCTTCTCTGAATTATCTGTTCAGATCAGCGCCCCATTTTGTGAGAGGGCTGTTTAATCTGATTCCTTAAGTAGATGCTATGATGTACTGGCCTGCTTCAAGCTGAAGGAAACTGCCCAATGGAGACAGATAAGCAACACAAATGTTTGCATTAGCAGAAAGCCATTACCAGCCTTGGAGGAAAAGGAACAGAGATGGTAGGTAATAGTGTTACAATCAGAAGTCAGGGTCATCAGACAGAAGCTGGGACAAGAGAAGGGTGGACAGTTCCATCTGGAGGAACTTCAGAAGCATAGCCACTGCCCACACTGCCCTGGAAAGAGAAGGGAGGAGGAGGAGGCTCACGGTTTTGTTCATAACTGGCAATATTCTGTCTGTTACTTACACTGACCAAATGTCACAGGAAGCTATAGAGCCAGTGGGCAGGGACATGTGAGTAAGGACCTGTGATACAGAGCAGAACAAGAAACACAGGTAAGAAAAAACATGCACGACCAGAAAAATGACACTGACTAAATGTGACCTCCAGGGGAAAGTCCAGAATCTACAATTTCAACAAACTGTCTAGATGTTTGCCAAGCACAGCAACATTTGATGACCTTTTCATAGCATGGAAATGTGACTGCTCCATAGGCCCCCCTCTCCTTGGGTAGGAGGTGTCTCTAGCCAGAGCCCAAACCTAGATGCAAAAACTGATTGGTCAGGTATAGACCAATCAGCTGTCTTTCTGACTTACCTGGGGGGGGGAACTAAAAAAAAAATAAAACTTCCCTTGGACAAAGGCTCTCTCTCTCATGGCAGGCCAGCAGAAGGACCTCTGAAATTCCAGAGCTTGAGTAGGGCTATGGGGGGGGGGGAGGCTCGGGGTTCTTTCCCACATGAACCTTTCCTTCTCATGATGGGAGCACTCTGATATCTTTCCTTCTTCTGCTTGTTTGACTGACCAAGAGATTTTGCTAAAATCTCTCCCATATATTCTCCCCACACTGGTGGCTGGAGAACTCTGTAACTCCCCATCTTCCCTTAAATAAAGTCTCCCACTATACCTTGATATCTGTTTGTCTATGATTTTAATTCTTTAACTTTGTAGACAAGAATTCAGGTACTCCTTGAATTTTGAGGTGCATTGGAATTTTTGAGCTGGGAATTATCTAAATTCTAACCCCCAGCTCAGTCCTTACAGAAAAGCCTTGGATTTTCCAGGCTCTGGGAAGCTTAAAGGTTGTACAATAGTTATAGCTCCCAGTTTGATGGTAGGAAAGCATTGAGTTTATTGGCTTTCTTTGTTCTCTGATATTTAATACAAATATGAAATATACAGAATACTTGATAAATTGACACATACCAAAAAGTTTTTTCCTCTTGCCTATCTCTTTAAGAATCTTCAAAATAGCATCCTAGAGTAATAATTCAAATTGAACAGCAAAAGAAAGGGATGTATATTTACTTAAAATTTGTTTAATAACATAGTATGTGTCTCCAGAATTCATTGTTAGCCATTCCTAGAATTTATGGCTGAAAATAGAACCTGTGGCCTTGGCTTCAAGTGCTTGCATAGTGTGGGGAAGGTCTTGGGTAGAATCCTCAACACTGTCTATAACCAAGCAGAACTCTCAAATAAGAGAAAGGTCCAGACTCACATGCACAGTGATTGTGAGCTGTTCAGCCTATGACTGTGGTAGCCAGGTGCTCCTCACACTGTTACTTATTTCTTTAATTTGTCTCTAAACTATACTTGAGGAACTCCTCAAGGCTCTAAACTGCCTCCCTGTTTAGCACACATAGAAATTGTTATGCATGAAAATGTTCTATGTGTGTAGGCGTGTGGAAAGCAGATACAAACATTACAGTTTAATATAGTGGAATTCTATGGCAAATTAGTTCAATATGCCTTAGGGGAAGACTGTATTGGCTTTAAATGTTTCTAATAAAAAGGATTGAGAGCTGGATCTTTGAGTGGTTTTGAGTTTATGCGTATACTGGGAAGGAAAAACAAGACTATGGAACGAGCACAGCAAGAGAGGAGTTCTGCACACAGGGATCTTGCTCTTTCCAGAAGATAAAGCTTGGAGGAGCCAAGCACTTGACTGGCCAGGCAGACTGGTCTCGTGGGCTTCACCAGATAGCTCCAGAGTTCACTCCCTTTAGCAAAAGATGAGTATCATTCTCCCTTATATATCTTTGTAGTCTCCCCCATAGTGGTCTCATTTGAAATGTGGCCAGTGAGTGATAATTGCTTATCATTCTCCGGCCATTTTTCTCATCCCAGATCTCATGGTCTGGCACACGTTAAGAGGATCCCAAGAGTTACATCCACTGTGTTGTATTTTCATGCCTGCCCTCTCCAATTTCTCTTGAGTAACTCTTAAAAGTCTCAGGTGATAGGATTAGAATTAGATAATCTACCTGGTCCTGTGAAACTTATAATTTAATCAGTCTTTATCACAGAAAACTACTGTGTTTTCAAGGTTGAATTGAAACTTATTAGACTTGTGATCTGTCATTTATACCAGTTATCCTATTATAACTCACACTGAAGGTTTTCTATCATCTATATTTTTGTTCAAACTCACATTCCATCTTTCCTTCCCTTGCTTCTGTCCATTTCTTAAAGCCAAGGTCAAATCCCATAGTTTTCCCTGGCGTATTTACTAACCCAATTAGACTCACCCCTTTCTTTTTTGTGCTCACTGGAGCATTTCATTACATACACATGTGTCCAGTTTCAAGTAATTTTTAATACTGACTACTATATCATACTATATTATATTCTAAGATTTCTTTAATGGTTAAGATTTTCTCTAACTGTTTTGTATCCTTGAAGTTTGCCACAAAATAGATGTCCTGATGAAGTAAATAGTTTTGTAGATTTCTGTGTTAAAACAAGTCAAATTTCTGAGTTAAAACAATTCATTTGCTTATATTCAGACCCCAAGATGACCCTAATGATACTTACCTCTTAGTATTCATGTTCTTGAATTGTCCCAAATGAGGCAAAGCCAATCACTGGGCCAATGCAATATGGTAGGAGTGAGGACATATGGTTTCTGAGGCAAGATCCCATGACACTTTCAGCTTTTGCCTAGTTTGCTGACTGTCTCCCTGTGAAGGAAGGCAGTACTATGTGAGGGGACATGATCATGGAGAGAATCTTACATCATAAGGAACCTCACCTTGTCACGAACGTGAATGTCACATTGGGGACCTTGCCCAGTCTTTTGCAGAACTTCAAGTTACTGGACCCCCCCTCAATGTCTGACTGAAACTCCTTGATGGAGTGAGTCAAGGCTAACCCTTTTAGACAAGCTACCAATTCCCACAGATGCAGAAGGATGGCAAACAAAATCATTTACTCTTTGAAGCAACTAAGTGTGAGAGCATTTATTATGGGACAACAGGGAACTAATAAAATCTCTTCTCCCACCCTCACTCCCTGGCAGGCAATACTATGGTGTAAAAACCACTTGGGGAGCACAAGAAATTATCAATAATATTTATTATTTGTTTATTCATATAGTGTTATGTTAACATTATTCAATATTTTATCATGAACTCTAATATATCCAAATGATTGGTATGCTATTATTGCAATAAATATAAGAATTATAATATTGATGTATAGCTAGCTATTAACAATATTTGTAGGATTATTTATTCTTATCTCTACTTATGAATGGATACTAGTATCTTTATTTGAATGAGGATAAAACTGAGGAATAGAGAAGTTACTTATTCCAAAGCCACGAACATGGTTCTGGATTCTAGCACAAGGGAATATATGTCTTAAGCAGCATAAATAAGCAAGAAAGTTTGAGTGTTCTCTTCTGCATAGTAGGAACAACCATACTTACCCTGGGCTGTTTTTTTTGCTAGTTTAATGAGATAAAGTTGATTACTCTTCCCTCAGGATACCTAGAGAATGCAGAAGCAACAAATGACTGTTCTTTTCTCTCTTCTCACTCACCACAGTCTAGAATCTTTCTAAAACTTAACTCTAAGACATGTGCAAGATCCCAGAGACATTAGCCAGAGGTGTGTACAGTAGCAAACCTAGGTAGGGAAACAGACTAATTGTATTTCTATGCAAGATTTCAGGTCCTGAGATTGTGTATCTTGAGTGTCTATTCTATTTCCTGTGGAAGAAGGATGATTTTTAACTCAGTCTCTTTTGTTTTCCTGAAGCCCAAAATAAGTATCTAATAATAGCAATGTTTACCTTTTGATCATAGAATGGAAATTACCAACCTGATTCTTTCTTATGTTTCAGAAGGCAAATGGATTTAATGCACATGTAAATTCCATTGACCATGGAAAGAGTTGAAAGTATTTGCAACCAAAAAAACAAAAACAACAAACCTGCCAATGATTGAAACACATGCTTTTTCCTAAAAGCCTCTGTCTTCTGCAAAAGGAGATTCATTACAGCCATTTGTCAGTCAGTTACACAGAATAGAATTGTAATAATCTTCAACTAGGTAGTTTCCCCTTTCACTTTTATTCCCAACCAGGACATGATCTTTTCAGTGATAGAGATAAAATTCATCACATCAGTCCACTGAGGTTGATTTTGTTTTAGTCGGTTGACAAGAAAAACCAATCAACTTCCTGAGGATGAATATTAGTTTTAAAATAGGTTGTGTAATTTTATTATAACTCGCAGTGTTCCTTTTATTCACTTTACAAATTGTTTTCCGAGAATAAATGATGCATTGAAACTTGACTGTCCATCATCGTTTTGGCCTGTGAGTGGCTGGTGGACTTCCCACTGCAATGTGATCTGGCTCTACCCCCCTGGAGCTAAGCAGTAAGAAAAAGCAATGCCAAATTATGGGAAACCGCAAGAGCTTTCAAGGAAGCAGCATGGTTCTAATTGGGCAGAAGCTTAGCAAGTAGACCACAGCTATTTCTTTGTAGAAGGTCCAGTTGTATGTTATAGAGATTGTGCCTGTAAGGATTGCCTTGCTAAATAGAAAACACAAGGATTGGGGCCTTCAATGTCTATTCTTGAATCAGAGCCATAAGGAGGTTTGGCCTGTGTTCAATAATAATTTCTCTTTATTTTTTCTTTGCAAACCTCTGGATTGCATGCATGAACACACACATATCCTCTGTCTACAGGGTATGCTTGAAGTAACTAGCACAATAGGATTTGATGAACTGGGTCTACCCTAAGAAGAAAAGATATTAAAGGAAGACATTAAAGGACCCTTCTTGACAAACTAAAAAAAAATTACAGCATGCTATTGTGCTCTGCATTTCAGAATTATTAAAATGGACTGGAATAAAGCAGAACACTTCATATAAGGCATGGAAGTATTACTCCTATACTCATAGACAATTGAGGTTATAGGATCCAATAATAACAGACACAATCTGTTGCAAAAGAGAGATAAAACTAGACAAGAAATTTAAAAAAAAATAGTAATGCTTTGAGCATTGCACTGTGACATTTCTGTAAAGGTACATAATATACCTTAGTCCTATGAGTTCCCCATCACCCTTTCTGTCCGTCTTCTTTCTCTTCCTTTGGTCTATTCTCTAGAAATGTTATAACTGAATTCTAGAAAGTTCTACTTAAAAAAAAAACCTTCTGTGGGAGCTGGACTAATTGACATTCTCATCATAGAATGTAAATTTTTCTCTACCAATATATGTTATCTTGATTTCCCCAGTAGTTTCAAAGTTCAGGTATTGCATTAAGTCAATCCATTCAGAATTTATTTTAAAATAATCTGAGATATATAGATGTAGTATCATTTATTACATGTGGAGATCCAGTTTCTCATGTACCATTTCTAAGAGACTGTCTTCTCTCCTGTATGGTTTTTTGCAACTTTGCCAAAAATCACATGGCTGGTAGCTAAACTGGTTTACTTTTTTGGTCTTCTATTCTACTCTGTGTGAGTCTGTTTTCTGCCAATATGTTGTTTTTAGTAAGATGGCTGCAGAACAATTGAAAATCCAGTATTTTAATAGCATTATTCTTTGTGCTCAGGATTACTTTATCCATTCAGAGTCTTTCATAAATCCATATGAATCTTAAGATTATTTTTTTTCCATTTCTGTTAACAATGTTATTTAGGGACTGCATTGAATCTATAGATTACTTTTGGCAATATAGTCATTTTAATAAGTTTAATGCTACCAATCAATGAGCATGAAATTTATATCCATTCTCGATTATGCTCTTCCATTTCTTCTTTTAGTATTTACAGTTTGCATCATAGATGTCTTTTACCTTTTGTCATGGTTTGATCCAGGTGTCCCCCACAAACAATTGAATGTGTTCTGATAGATCGATCCTCAGCTGATGGCAGTTTGGGTTTTACAACCTCGATGAAGCTGTGTTGTTGGGGGCAGGCTTATGGGGTTATAAGCCAGCTTCCCCTTGCCAGTGTTTGGCACACCTTCCTGCCGCTATTTGCAGTGCTGTGGCAGAGGTGATG
>PVHP010047451.1:0-12758 GCA_004024765.1 Zapus hudsonius
GGTGAACCATTAAGTTGTTTACTTGTAACATTTCTGGTTTCTTAATGGAGGCACTTAAAGCCATAAATTTCACTCTAAGGACTAGCTTCATTGTAGCCAAAAGATTTTGGTATTCTGTGTTTTCATTTTCATTTGAGTCTATGAATTTTTTTATTTCCTTCTTGATTTCTTCAGTTGATTATTCCATAGTGCACTGTTTAATATCTATGAGTTTGTGTCTGCTCTATAGTTTTTCTTGCTGTTGGTTTATAGTCTAATCTCATTGTGATCACACATAGAGTCCAGGGAATTATTTCAATTTTCCTGAATTTTTAAAGATTTACTTTATGTCCTAACATAGGGTATATTTTAGAGAATGTTCCATGTGCTCCTGTAAAGAATGTGCATTCTGCCGTATTTGGATAAAATGTTCTGTAGATGTCTGTTAAGCCCATTTGTTCTAGACTGTCATTCATTCCAGATGTTTCTCTGTTCATTTTTTGCTGGAATGACCTGTCAGTTGGTGAGAGTGGGGTGTTGAAGTCTCCCACTATAACGGTGCTTGGTGTTATCTGTAACCTCAGTTCTAGTAAAGTTTGTTAATGAAATTGGGAGCACCTGTGTGTGGTGCATATATAGTTAGAATTGTAATGTCCTCCTATTGAATAGTTTCTTTAATAATTATGTAATGACCTTCCTTTTGCAATGGAGGAGCCAAAGCCTGGGGGAGGCAATCAACAGCTTTTAGATCTGACCAAATATTCCACTTAGTGAGGGGGAGCCCTTAACTGGAACTGGGGACTTAGGGCGATATGCACTGGGAGCCAGACTCTTGGGCCCCCAAGGAGAGACGCACTATGCGAGCGACAGACGGAGAGACTACTAAAAATAGAATCTAGCTAACTCAGAAATGTGTATCTCAGTTCACCTATAATGATCTCACTCTCCGATGGAGATTCTGTTTATATCTTTCAGAATGCTTCTAGAGAGCTGTGGTTCATCCAACCCTACCAACGAGCCAAAGGCCAATTGCTGACATTCTGGCAAGAGATGAGCCACCCCAGATCTACCTAGGAGGATCCATATGGAACCCTGCAGAGAATGATGGGATGAACAAGGGACCCATAGCCACAGCCAGTCAGTCAACACAGGATAAGACTGTGACACAGACACCAATGATTTTTGACACAAACTAAAACAGAAGTACAGAGACCCCTAAGTTCTCCACAATAAAGCAGCCTTAATACTCACCTTCCTTGTCTTTCTTAAACTACTGTTGGTTTGAAGTCTATCCTGTCTGATACTAGGATAGCAACACCTGCCTGTTTCCCAGGCCCATGTGCTTGAAATATTGTTTTCCATCCTTTCATCCTAAGGAGGTGTCTGTCTTTTATGGAGAGGTGTGTTTCTTAGAGAAAACAGAAGGATCCTGCCTTTTAATCCAGTCTGTAAGTCTGTGTGTTTTAGTTGGAGTGCTGAGGCCATTGATGTTAAGAGTTATTACTGAAAGATGTGTCTTTATTCTTGCCATTTCTTGTTTTTGTAGTTTTTTTCCTATACCTATTATTTGAATATGGCTTATTTTTCCCTGTTTTCTCATGCATGTGTTTTTCTTTCTCGTTAGTCTGCAGGATACCTCTAAGTATTTTCTGTAGAACAGGATTTGTAGACATAAATTCCTTTAACCTCTCCTTGTTTTGGAAAGTCCTTATTTCTCCTTCATTTGTGATGGATAGATATTGTAATCTTGGCTGACATATATTATTTTTTTGGACTTGAAATACATCACCCCAAGCCCTTCTGGCTTTTAAGGTTTGTGCTGAGTAATTTGCTGTAATTTGATGGGTTTGCCTTTATACATTACTTCATGTTTCTCTCCTAATGCCTTCAGTGCATTTTCTTTGTTTTGCCTGTTTGGTGTTCTAAATGCTTCCTGTATCTGTCTTGGCACCACTTCCCATATGTGAGGCAAATTCTCTTCTATGATTTTGTTGAAAATATCTACCATGCCCTTAGAGTGAAATTCTTCTCCTTCTGCTGTACCCTGAATTCTTACGTTTGAGCTCTTCCTAGTGCCGCAAATGTCAAACCTTCCTGTTAATCTGTCCTTTGTTGGACTGTTCTAGTTTGGCCGCCTCGTCTTCTGGTTTCGATATTCTGTCCTCTCTTGATTCACTCTATTGGAGAGACTTTCTACACAGTTTTGTATTTGACTCACTGTGGTTTTTATTGCTAGAATTTCTGGTTGTATTTCTTTATTATTTCTATTTCCTTACTCTATCTTGTATCGACCTTTTTGTTTCCTTAAGTTGGTTCCTTGTGTTCTTCTTCTAGAGTTTGATTTCTTCTTTGATTCAGTTGATTTTTCTCTTTGATTTCTTTGAACAGAGTTCAAATCATTCTTTGGAATTCTTTGTCAGGCACTTTATCCAAGTCACTCTCACTGAAGGTCATTTCTGATGGATGTATAGATTTGGTATAATTACATTATCTAGAATTTTTGTGTTTCTTGTACTATAATGTAGAGATTTTTGCATCTTGGATTAAGTCATTGCTTGGGTTTCCTAATTGCTGTATTCTTTGACACATGATCATCACATATATCTTCAAGGTGGGAGCCAGGTGTGGCTCTTATATGACTCCCAGAGTGACCACAGAGGTGACCCAATGAGTTGTAGTTGTCTACTTTGTAAATATTTGAGTAGGCTAGTTGGAGCAAAATACAGGTTTACTATGTTAATGTGTAATATACTCACATAAACCAAAGCTGCACAGGGTATTTTTGCAAGGGTGGGGATTAAACAGGTAGTTTTAACAAAGCTAAAGGACCTAAGGGTGTGTGTTGACTCCAACCTATAATTCTTCTTTCAGGTCAGATTGGGACTGAGATCCCCATCCCCGAGACTGAGAGGAGAGGAAGACAAGAGAACTCTGTATATCTAGAACTATCAAATGCAGTAAATTCCCTTTCAAGACCCTGCTTATTTAAGAATGGCAAAAGTATCTGAATCAGCTCTAGCCGGGCCTGTTACCTTTAGGTGTGGCTCTGCTCTCTCTCACCCGAGCTGAGTCTGAGGCTGGCTCCCTCCCACCTGTGCTGGGTGCTGGCTGGGTCCACTGGGTGCCAGTGGCTCCCGGTGCTGGTTGCTCGCTCCCTGGCATCCTCTAAGGTGCTCCCTGGCTGGCCCAGGTGTCTCTTCTGTGTGAGATGAGAGCTCTCACTGCTGTTGTGCAAGTGTGGCTCTGGCAGGTTCCCAGGGCCTGGGCTGAACGCTGTAGCCGCCACTGTCTGGGGTTGCCAAAAGCCCTGTGATAGATGATTGATATGATGAATGATATATGTATACTGTTGTAGTCAGCCACAGGCAGCTGGGATGAATCTCCAAACCAGGCACAATCTGGGGAGGAAAGTACTTATTGAAGTAACAGATCCAGGGGAAGTTTCAGATGGTGAAAGAAGCTGCCCCCCTTTTACAGCTCCAAGCAGAGAGACAGAGACCCAGCACCTCCAAAGCCAGCAAGCACACTCTCCCTAACTCAAACAACAGCAGGACTGCCAGACTTCAGCTCCGTTTGCATGTGTATAGCTGGAATTTTACATCCACCTCAGAATCACCAAAATCCAGCCTAGGTTACACCTCCTGCAGCCAGGCAGCTGGAGACAAATCTTTAATATATTTTTTAGTCTATTGGATTGAAAATAGCATATTATCTTTATCAAATTTTTAAATTTAGTGCTAAGTTAAAATGTTAATAGATAGGGAATACTGTCAAAAATGTGCCAAAGTTAATATATTCAGAAGTTACTTGTGATGTTTTACAGCTGTTTTGCAAAGAAATAAAGAAGTGTGTTAATAAAATATTCACAGCCCTGTGCTTAGAGAAACAGCAATCCCACTTCTGAGAATTTAACCAAAATTATCTCAGCATCAAAGACACTGTGAAGTTAAACATACTTTCTGGAGCATCGTTTAAGATTGGAAATAAAATGTAGGCAAGCACACTGTTAGTAGAACAGGTAGTTGATGATTAACTGAATATTCAGAGTATCAAGGAGAGAGGGTTTTGAATGTTACTCATGTGTGGAATTGTCTAAGCAGATACATGTGCCAAGTACCCTGATCTGATCACTACTTACTAGGTACATAAACATATATAATCACTAAATATCTATTAAAAATGAAAGTATTATTTTCAAAATTGTGTGACCTTGGGTCCACTATCACAATTAATGCAACACAAGTGTAGTGAATCTGAAGTTTTAAATCCAAGCATGATTTTTTGTTATTTTTTTCTGCTATGTAAAAATTGTGTGTGAGGTAGAAAAAAGATGAAAATAACAAAGACAAATGAACACTATATAGTGTGTCTGGGAGGCGGAATTTCTCATTATATTTAGAGATGCATTAATGTTTCACAATGATGTTGTGTAAAAAAGAAGATAAAGTGGTTATCATTTATTAAATTTCTGTATTATGCTAAGCACTTCTCCTGATTTATCTAATTTTATTCTTATAATACCCTAAAGGAAAGTATTGTTCAGATCCTGTTTTAATTGAATTTTTATGTTTATTCTCAAATTAATACATATACATACTTTTAATAATAAGCATTAAGTTTATAAAATCTTGTACCACTTTCATTTTAATTCCTTTTAATATTTTAGCAGTTATTTTTTGTTATAAATCACCCATTTTCTAAATCATACATTAACATTACCATATTTAAAGTTTTTAGATTTATTTATTTATTAGACCTTAGCCATTATTGGTTCTTTGCAGAAATGCATAAAATTGATATATTATCAGACTAAAGAAAAGAAAGCGAAAGCACAGATTATCAAAAGAAAAGGGGAGCCTCAAACAGCCCACAGCTGTTAACATTATAACTAAACAGTACAATGTACAGCTTAATAGGAAAAATTTATTAATGCATTTTTAAAACAGATAGAATGAGAAATAGTATGTCAAACAGCATTCGATCTATGATGAAACTTAAGACCATTTCATGAAGAAAGCCAGCAGTGTGTGATCCTACGTTGGTGAATCTCGTCAGTATGACAATTGGAGTAACTTTTAGATTTTGCACTCTTTCTTTCTTCCATTTTCCCAATAAAATTCACCTATGCCAAACTTCATCTCAGCATCTGCTTCTAGAAAACTCAACTCAAAGATCCACAAAACATTTCTATAAACATTGACATAGGAGCCTTACTAATAGAGTCTGTATTGCTGTGGAGAATTAACTCACTGAACTGTCTAACGGTTCTGGAGATATCTCTAGGTGACAGAAGGCAGGGTTGAAGTCCCTGCATGGAGGCCAGATGAGGGGCATGTCATGGAGTTGTGAAGACAGTCCTTGGGTTGGAGTGGAGACTTCACGATTTGGGACCAAAACTCCAGGACAGCTGCCAAGGAAAGTTGCTTGCTCTGGGTGGATTCTTCCTGGAAAGAAAGTATCACAGCTTGTCGGGGCCCCAGCCCTTGGGAGCTCGGGTTACTTTAACACAGGTTCTGAGTTCTGAGTGCCAGACATGGAGCTTCAGGACTTGTATTTCCCTGCTCATTTATTAAAAATAATTATTTTAGTTTTTTTTTCCCTGCTGGATTTTGATCTTGTATTGGCCCATTCTTTCCTTGTTAGGCACCCATTTCAACATTATGAAGTTAGAATGTTTACTCTGCACCATTACGTGTTGGAAACTTGTGTTTTGATTTTATAAAGATCACTGTTGAGAGTCTATCTTGAGTTTCATATGAGACTTTGGACTTTTGAACAGTGTTTGATAAAGTGTTTCAACTAGGATTACTAAAAACTTTTAAAAATGGACTAAAACTATGAATCTATAGGGATCGGGAGCAGAATGTGGAGGTTTCGATGTCAAATGCCCCCTATTGACTTATGTGTCTGTGGTTGAGCATCACGCTGTATCTCCAGCTGGTGGAAACAGGGAGGCAGAGCCTTGCTGAGGGAAGTGTATCACTGGGAACGGGTCTGGGTATTTATTAATCCAGCCCACTGGATGATAATAGCCAGCTCACTCTTGATGCTTCCTCCCAGCTGATGTGACAAGATGTGATGCCAGCTGTCGGCTCTGCCAAGCCTTCCTTGGCATGATGATAAAACTTCCCCTTGAAAGTGTAAGCTGGAAATAAACCCTTTCTACAAACTGCTTCTGGCTTGGTGCTGAGGTCACTGCTTACAAAGAGTTATTGATACGTGGGAAACCCTCAAGAAAATCAAACTTATAATAATGCAGGGCTAAAGACATGAAAAAGAATACATAGTGTCAAAAACCATGAATAGAATATTGAAGAATAAACAAAAGGAATTTATGGAAATAGAATATTATAGAAATGGAAGAATGTGGAAACCTGGAAACTTGGGACTTGGATTCACATTGGGGTTTTCTCAGTTGATGAAATGTTTCCGACGTTTATTTCATGGATATATATATAGAGAGAGCCATATATGCTCATAAAATCCATCAACTTGCATATACAATGTCTTTATTCAGTGCAACTTGTGAACTTATTTAGACAAAAGTTATAATAAGAATTATAGGGTTCCTGAAAGACTGAGCAGAGGATGAAGGTACAGCACCTGTGCTGGTCTTCTTCATCTCTGGGCCGTTGCTCACTTTATCTTTTATAGAGTAAGGAAACTCACCTGATATCCATATGAGGAGGCTCCTAGCTGAATCACAAGTAATTTTGCTGTTACCACACTAAAGGATGAGATACAGGGAGAAGATGCTCTGTGTTCTTACTGAGCACTTCCTCCCCAGTTTAGTTGGTACATGTGGTCATAGCTCCCAAGTAGCACCATGGATCCCAGCTTTCACTGGGTGACAACCCCCTTGGACTCTACCTGGTGTTTGTCTCTCTAGCCCTTTGCTTATACCAATCTCTTGGGTCCCAAACGGTCCCTTTATGTGTGTAACTAATTGCATTTATTTCTCCAGAGCACTGTTCATAACCACCATGAATATTTTCGGTTGATGTTTAGTGTATCTTATTTTTTAAAATGTTAGAAATAATCAAGGTTATTACCCAAGAAATAAGGGAGATAGACATAAAATTTAGATATTATTATTAGCCAGTACTAATTCATAGTTTTTGTTGTGGAACAAATTGTAGAGAATGTAAGAAGTCCGTGTCTATGGGATTGGACAGATGGCTCTGCTGTTAAAGGCACTTGCTTGCAAAGCCTTCCATCCTGTGTTCTATTTCCCCAGTGGCCACATGAGGCCAGACACAAAACAGCACATGCATCTGTGATCTCAGTTTGCCTGCGACAAGAGGATATGGAACCAGGAGACTCTGAAGCTCACTGGCCAGACTCGTTTGCCGCTGCAAGTGAAGCAGAGTCCTTGAGGCTGTCCTCCCACCTCTACACACACTGTGGAACAATGCCCTCCTCGGTGCACACAAGTAAAGAAATAAATAGTATATAAATGAAACTTTTAAAAAGTAATTGATGTATTTGATATATTTGAAAGCTGCAATAATAAAAATTGCAACATTCTTTAAATAAGAAAACAAGGAAGAAATTGAGTTTTTCCCTCCAACATTCATTTCATGTATACATAGATTAGTTCTGAGGAGAATGTTTTTGTTCTAAGAGTCATGACTAAATGGAAGGTAAAATGCAGTTCTCATAAGAAAGTAGAAAAGAGCCACAGTAATCAAAATAAATGACATTTACAATCGAATCTTCAAAAATAAAATGCAAAGTGTATAAAACAAGTGGAATTTTTACTTGTGGATGAGGGAGGGCTTTCAAATTTGTTCTAATACTTAAACTTGGCTTTGAACCTCATCAGATAGAAAATGGTGGGAACTTATTCCAGATGCAGACTCACCATAAAGACACAGAGTTCTGGGTACTTATCTTTTTAGCCTAGAAAAGAATGATAGCAGAAATAATAGTTTGGGTGAATAAAGAATTTGTAAGATAAATTGTAAGAAATGGGATTAGTGTTATTCTGCTCTGAAACCATAAGCTACCAAGCCATGAGAAGATATGGAAGAAATTTCAATGCATATGTTAAGTGAAAGAAAGCAGATGGTCATGACTGAGGCCGCAACAGCGATGTTAGATCATAAGGGAAGCTGAGTGAAAGTGACTCAGTGGTGACAGAGGCAGTTCTCTGGAGGGGGTCCTGATGCTGGTGAGCGGCGCGTATGCAAAGACAGGAAAAATGACACATGGAAACTCGGTACTTTCCTCTGTTTTGCTATGAACCCCAAACCACTTTTTAAAAAATGAAGTTATTTGAGAAACATTATCTCAGGCATGACAGAGCCAAGAAAGTAACGTTGGCTCAGATGAGCTCAAATGGGTTCTTGAATGTCTCTGCTTTGGGTCACACTTACCCTGGAAGAAGCAAACAGTCTTAAGTGACTTTGAGGGGCTTGGAAGGACATGAAGATGGGGTCTCTAGAGGCCATGGCTTACGTGGAACTGGGCTCAGCTAGGCAGTCTCTTGGCTATGGCCATACTCATGTAGCAAAATATATATATCGGTATGACATTCAGGGTCATGTATTGGCCCTACAGGACTGACGCACTTCTGGCCGAGGACCCTGGTTTTGTGTCAGAGATGGGCCTCAACCCTACTTTGGCTTCCTCTGACTACCATCCTGCAGTGCTCGTGGAGGGGGCAGGGAAAGAACATCACCTTCGCTGCACTGGCATTTGCTAAGGCACAGTACCAGACTTCACTGCCTTTAGAAGATAAAAATAAATGGCCCATTCATGTGAAAAGAGAAAAGAGGCTCCGAAGTAATTCCACGTGCATAAAAGATTCTGCTTTAGACTTCCCAATGTGGGTATTGCTTTCCAATAAAAGGATTTTAAAAATAACTGGAAGGGGAACACGCTTCAGTCAGTAAAGTGCTCACCTTGAAAGCATGCAGACATAACGATTTTTGGTCTGCAGAATGCAGGCGAAGGTGCCCAGGGTGGTGGCATGTGCCTGGGGGAAGGTGGATGGGAGAGAGCTGGTCTCTGGGGGCTGCTAACTGGAAGTCTTGAGGCCTTTCTCATTTTTTCCAGGAACCCTAACAAAGCACAAGAGGAGGAAGGACTCAACAAGAGCATTGTTCTCGTGACTCTGAGACTGGCGCTCTCAGGTTGCAGTTTCCCCACACTTTGCCTCGTCCCCGGGGTTTGCAGGTGGCCTTTCAAGTCTTTGATGCTTTTCTCTACTTTTTGCCTGATCTCTTCTTCCAGGGCACCAGGCACCTTGAATTAGGGCCCAGGTTACCTTTAAAGGCCCCGTCTCTAGAACCAGTCATAGTCTCAGGTCCCGAGGGCTGTGACCTCAATTCAGCCCATATCAGTGCCTAAAACTTTCTCATTAGGAAAGCCATCACTCCCACGCACATTTCTAAGCACTTCTGCATTCAATGACCGTTTCTTGGGCAGCATCATGGTGGCTTCCAAGACCAAAGGCTCAACAGATGCCAAGTACCTTCCGTAACTCCTTTAAGACCACCAGCAAAAGGGCCACCATGAGTTATTTTCTCTCTCACAGGCGAGGCACAGGGACGCCAACTGCCTTGTGCATGGCCACGTGGAGAGGAATTATGTGGCTGAACTTGAATGAAAACAGACTGCAAGAGCTCATGTATGCTGCCCATCATCTCAAGAGGGGATGAGACAGAGAGAGAAATTCAGAGAGAAAGAGAGAGAGAGAGAGAGAGAGAGAGAGAGAGAGAGAGAGAGAAGGGGGAGAGGGAGAGACAGAGAGGGAGGGAAGGAGAGCGACAGGGAGAGGAGAGGGAGAGAGATATTCAGACTAGGAACATGGGGTTAGAAAGTTCTGGAGGCTTCATAATGCACCGTAGGAGATTTTATTATTCTAGGGCTTATTTGCTACTATCTTTCTCCAGGCATGTCTTTATGGGTCATGGTTAACCTTACATCACGCTTTGGAAACTTCTCCAGCAGGGATTTGGGTTTCTTGTTTGGAGCTTCCTGTCGGAGACAGGAGCAGCCTGCTCAAGACTAAATGCTGCACATAATTCCAGCTGACCTCAAATTCCAAAGTGCTTATGTTATTATTGTCATTATAATAATAAAAGGAGAATAAAGAGAACGAAATAGAATCTCTCCAGAATGACTCCTCACAGGCTTGTTAACCTGAAAACAGATGCACACAGCTGCTCACACACTGCCATGTAAGCCTGCTTACTGGACCCCTGGCAACCGCTTTGTAGACAATCACCCAGGCTTCCATATTAGATAGAATGTTCTGTAATCACACATGCCTCATATTAGAATACTCTATAATCACACACGATTAATATAAGAATAACCAGCTATAATCGCACACACTTCATATTAGTGAATACTCTTATCATCACACATGCTTCGTATTAGAATAATCTACATGTTTCCGGACACACAGGAGAGAAAGTCAATGAACATATAGGAGACATTAATCTCTATGTGGTAATTTGAATGGATGCCCCCCCCCCATAGATTCAGAAGTTTTTTAAAGGGCTTTTCTCCAACTGCCTGGCTGAAGGAGGTGCTACCTTGGCCTGGCACTGGGGGCAGATCTGGAATTCCCGCCATAGATACGCAAAGAGCCGTCTGGGCTCTGCAGAGCCTACTTTTTGCTGGTGTGTGGGTGTTGTTTTTGGTGGTGGTGTAAGGGCTGAGCTGGGGATTAGAATTTAGATAATACCCAGCAAATTCTAGTACACCTCAAATTTAAGGAGTACCCAAATCCTTGTCTATAAAGTTAAAGAATTAAAAGTATAGCAAACCAAAGGATAAGGTGTAGTGGGAGACTTTATTTAAAGGAAAATGGGAAGTTACAGAGATCTCCAGCCACCAGTGTGGAGAGAACACGTGGGAGAGGTTTTAGCCAAAATCTATGCTGTTTAGCTAAACAAGCAGAAGAAGGAAAGATAACAGAGGACTCCCATCATGAGGGGAAAATGCTCATGTGGGGAGATCTTGAGTCTACACCCCCCAGCCATTAGGCCGGGGTGAGGGGAAGGCCTTACCTTCTTAAGGCCTGAAAAATCTAAAGTCTTCCTCCTAGGAGGAGGGAAGAAGAGACTGGGCTTTGCTTTAGTGACCTTGTAAAACTTCCACCAGGTAAGTCAGAGAGATAGCTGATTGGTCTATACCTGACCAATCAGTTTAGCAAGGGGAGGGGGGTCTATGGAGCTTGTCTGAAACCCTCTTCGTGGTGGTGGTGATGGGTTTTCCTCTCTCCGCTCGGGCCTGTGAAAGGGAAGCACCCTTTCACCACCATGGAACGAACTTCCCCTGCATCTGGAGCTTCAATATTTCCTTCTATAACTGTGCCTGGGTTGGAGGTTCACCCCAGCAGTGGGAGTCCATGGCACAAGACAACCTACATTTTCTTGACATAGACATCTAATTTTAAAAGACATGCTCTTTTATTACCTAATAAGAGAAGCATTTAAACAAAAACTTGTCTTTGTAATTTTTCAAACAAAATGATCAGTACAGGGCTGGAGAGATGGCTCAGCGGTTAAGGCACTTGCCTCCAGTGCTTAAGGCCCCCAGTTCAATTCCCCAGGACCCACATAAGCCAGACCCACAAGGTGGTGGCCCTGGTGCGCGCTCTCTCTCTCTCTATCTCTCTCTCTGTCTCTCTCTCTCTCTGTATCTCTCTGCTTGAAAAATGAATAAAGTATTTAAAAAATGATCAGCAGAAACATTTTTACTACGTCCAGTCCAGTACACACATTACTTATTTACGCAGAGTCAGAGTCCAGATTTGAACTGATCCTCTTGCATCCACATCATAAATGCTGGAATTATGGGCCTGTGCCATGACACCTGGCTTTCGCTGTCCTGGGGATTGAACCCGGGACTTGTGTATGCTAAGTAGTAAGCACTTTACCAACTGAGCTGCATCTCCAGCCCTCAGTGTAAGTTTTCTAGGGGTGAATGTCCTGCCACTTCTGTTCTTCATTTTCTACTTCACTCTCTCTTCCTCCATGCTTCCCAAACTCCTCCCACTTTACATGGCTTTTTGGGTACAGAAGGCTGGTTTTTAGTGAAAGCTTTACTCTGAGTGTCTGCTTTGTCATATTGAAATGGAAGGCATAGAATGTGCATAGGAAACAGGGATATTCCCAAACGGCACTTGGCATAAGTGGGTCTCTTGGTGGGGTTTCGGTCAGGGCCCGCATCACTGCACAGTGCTTGGTGCCTGTCCTTCCTTGAGAGGCTTAGGCCCTCTTTGCCCGATGCTTCCTGCATCATCGCATTCAACCTCCCAGCATTTTCCACAGCAATTAGAATAGCTCAGTGTTCTTATGTCACTTACTTCCTTGTGGTAGTTTTATAAAGCAGAAATTTATTTTTTTTCTTTGGTCCTAATCAAATGTTTGCTATATAACCAGACATTGCTCCTACCTATCTCTTTGGCAAAATACTGGTATAGGAGTCTCAGTCAGTCCTGTTGGCAGGATTTGCTAAACCTCTTTGGACTCTGCAGAGTAATCCCAAATTTGAAGGGAAAACTCTGCTACTTATCCGTTACAGATTTAGGAAATTTTATACAAAAGGGGAATAAAGCACAGTGTTGGGCACTGCCTGTTGGCACTGCTACTGAGGGCACGGAGAACAAAGGGTTAAGGATGTCTGAGTGAGGTGAAACCCCGATAATTCGGTAGGCGTTTCCCGGCTCCATCAACCCTGACCCCAACCCCCATGGGCCACAGGAACCAGCATTTCCATCTCAGCATGACTGGCACTGGGTATCAGAAAACTTCCTTGTA
>PVHP010047452.1:0-12897 GCA_004024765.1 Zapus hudsonius
AGGTTCTCCTGTCCGTACCTCTGGATAGTCTCCCCCACCACGGCTCTCACAATCTTTCCGCCCCCTCTTCCGCATAGTTCCCTGAGTCGTGGTGGATGAGTAATAAGTTTGCTTTAAGGTTGTGAGCTTAGGGGTCTTTGTGTCGAAAATCATTGGTTTCTGTTCCACTGGCTAATCCTGTGTTGATTTAATGGCTGTGACCAATGTACTTTTATCATCAGGAAAAGGCCCTTAAGTAGAGAGATGCTGATAAGCAGTGCATTGCTTCAGTTCCAGAGAGGTGTGGAGAGAAAAGGGGCTGGGAAGTGTCAGCTTCTGCTATGGTGGGTCACATTCAGTCAATAGTGAGGAAGCAGAGAGAGACAGCATTCTGCTGCTCAGACAACTCTCACCATTTAAAAAATATTTTTATTTATTTGCAAGCAATGAGAGATAGAGAGAAGAGAGACACAGAGAAAATGAGCAAGCCAGGTGTTGAAGTCATCTTTCTAGTTGCTGCACATAAAGAACCCAAACAAAAGTGGCTTGTGGAGGAATGGGTTTATTTGGCTTACAAACTCGAGGGGAGACTCCATCCTGGCAGGGAAAATGATGGCATGAGCAGAGGGGTGGACATCACCTCCGTCACAGCACTGCAAACAATGGTAGGAAGGTTTGCCAAACACTGGCTTATAACCCCCATAAACCTGCCCCCAACAACACAGCTCTAGCGAGGTTCTAATACCAGAACTGTCATCAGCTGAGGATCAATCAATCAGAACCTATTCATTTGTTTGTGGGGGACACCTGGATCAAACCATGACACCAGGGTCTCTAGCCACTGCAAGTGAACTCTAGGATCACGCACCACTTCATGCACCTGGCTTTATGTGAGTATTGGGGAACTGAACCCAGGTCATTAGGCTTTACAGGCAAGCACCTTAACCACTGAGCCATCTCTCCAACCCCAACTCTCATCTTTTATATAATCTGGGACACCAATCTATGGAATGGTACCATCCACACTGAAGGTGGGTTTTGCACTTTATTAACCTAATCAAAATTATCCCTCACAGGTGTGCCCAGAGGATAATCTAATCTATATAATTCCTCAAAGGTGATTTGAGGTCCTGTCAAATCAATATAAACCATCACCCATAGCTACTAGAAGTTACCGATAATATCACTTTGTAATCCAGTGATCAGGAAAAAAAGCCCGATGTCTACTTGTACTTCAGCAAACAATTTCCAAGGAAGAAAGTCAGTGGACCTAGCTTTGGCTACTACCATGGCATATTGTGCCTGTCTAGATTTCAGTCAGTTGCCAACCTTGAAGTAATGGAGGTGAGGTCTGTCTATTCCTAGAAGGTGGAGTGGCAGAGTAATTACCATCTTATTGTGAACTGTTTATTCCTATGTGAACGGGAACTCAAATTACAAATGCCATTTTTCCATGTGTCCTGAAGAAAAGGTTTGGGAACCTACTGTCTCAGCCACAGCATTATTAACCCTTGTACCTATTTCAGATCTGACATATGATGCTTTGATTATTTGGGAGTGTTACAGTTACCTTTGTATTGTTGGAACAAAATATCCGAACAAAAGCAGCTGATGGGAGAGGAAAATTTTTATTTTTGCTTATAGTCTCAGGGGGAAGCTTCATGATGGCAGGGAAAAGGATGGCATGTGTAGAGGTTGGACATCACTTCTGTCACAGCAGGTGGAAAATAGCAGCAAGAAAGGGAACCAAATTCTGATGAGGAGCTGGCTATAAAATCCCTAAGCAACCCCCTGCAGTAACACACCTTCTGCAGCAAGGCTCTACCTCTCCCAATTGCCACCAGCTGGGGACTAGCATTTATGATGCATGAATTTATGTTGGACATCTAATTCAAACCACCAGAGGAAGTAAATTTGTACATTATTTATAAATAAACATACTAGGACAATGTTTTGGACTAAGAGCCTACAGTGGGCTCCAAAAGACCAAACTAAAAATAAAAATGGAAGTCATTTGCAGGGCGTGGTGGGTCAAACCTTCAATTCCAGCACTCAGGAGACTGATGTAGGTTCAATGTGAGTTCGAGGCTAACCTGAGACTACATAGTGAATTCCAGGTCAGCCTGGGCTAGAGCGAGATCCTACCTCAAAAAAATTAATAAATACATAAATAAAATGGAAGTGGGTGTGGTGGCTAATGACTTTAGTACCAGCACTAGGTAGACTGAGGTAGGAGAATCCTTGTAAATTGAATGGCAACCTGGGTTATAGAATGAGTCACAAGTCAGCCTGGACTAGAATGAAAGATCCAGCCTCCAAACAAATATACAAGCAAGAATTAAAAATAAAAACAGTCAGTCAGTCCTGCTAAAGTTTCATGTCTTCATCCTGAACTCACTTACTACAAAGATGAGAAAGGCAATAGCCCAAGTTCTCAGATAGGTTCAAATGGCATCATGAAGTTCCCCGTCTCTTCATCCTTGTACAGGAAAACCTAACTTGACTTCATCTGCCACCAAATAGTCAATTTTCCATTGTTTTCTCTATCTTCATAAGAAGTCACTTTGAAATGGCCTATCAATTTTCTTTTTTATTAGCATATATTAATCACCCATAATAAAGTGCTACATTATGGCATTTTCATACATGTATATACTATATTTTGTTCACATTCATCCCTCTATTATCTTTTATTTTCTTGTCCCCTCCCATTCCTGTTAATTACCTTCTTCCAACCAACCTCCCTTCTACAGTGATCCACTGAGTTTAATTAGGGTTACTTACTGAGTTTAATTAGGGTTACACTGTTGAGGGCTATTTACAGGAGGCTGGGCAACTTACCAGTGGTTACACCAGTGTCATGGGAAACTTTTCTCCTGTAGTGATGTGAACACATGTCGTCACCCCAGATAGGGCACACATGACAGACCAGTTTATGATTACACCAAAGCTAATTTGGTGAACCAATGAGTTGACTGGGGTTACTTACAGAACAGAGTGAGGGGCTGCTTATGGGAGCAGTGGATGACTCCAGGACAGCTGCCCACCCCAGCAGAGGCGATGACTCCCACAGGCTGCGTCTCTGGAGTTCACAACCTGCAAGCAGCTCTGTGGGTTGGAGAGTCTTGGGCACACTACAGGCCCAGCCGACAGCTTCAATAGGAAAGCCTCACACCCAAGCAGTTGTTTTCTCTTAGCGCCTTAGGGAGGGGTCTGGCAACCTTTTTCCTAGACTTGTTGACTTCCTGAGTTTCCTCTCCTTTTCACCCACCCCTCACCCCCACCCCCACCAGGCCAGGAGAAAATGTTTCAATTGCTAATTAACATTGGTCAAAGTTTGTCATTCAACAGTTGTTTATTATTCCTATAACCTTGAGGGGAGGTCATTCTTTTATGTTTCAGCTCTTCCAGACTTCTTGACTTCCTGACCCTCTCCTCCCTTCAGGAGGGAATATTTCCATTTGGAGGAATCTGCTACACAATAACCACTGAAGAAAATGTCACTCCCCCCCAACCATTAATTACATATAAATCTCCCTGAGAGGGAGAGGTGGGACCTGGTGAGCCCCTCTCCCTCCAGGATGGAATGTTGGTGGGCCCAATCTTGTAACAACTGCTGTGAATTCAGGAGTGCAATGTTCTTGACATGTCTGGATGGTGGCATTCCATAGCGCTCCATCCCTTTGTCTTTTCAGCCCATCTTCCACTGTGTTCATGTCACAGGCTGAACTGGGGATTAGAATTTAGATAATATCCAGCAAAAATTCCAATGCACCTCAAAATTTAAAGAGTACCTGAATTCTTGTCTACAAAGTTGAAGAATTAAAATCATAGACAACCAGAGGTTAAGGTATAGTGGGAGACTTTATTTAAAGGAAAATGGGGAGTTACAGAGTTCTTCAGCCACCAGTGTGGGGAGAACACATGGGAGAGGTTTTAGCCAAAATCTATGCTGTTCAGCTAAACAAGCAGGAAAAGAAAAGATCATGAGAAGGAAAGGTTCATGTGGAAGAGAAATCTAGCCCCTCACTGAGGGGCCCTTACCTGCGTCTCTCCATGTGAGCAAAGAAGAGACAGAATTATCTGTTCAGTGAGTATTTCCTGCCCCAGGTGAGCAGAGAGGTGTTTGGTTCATACCTGACCAATCAGTTTTAGTGCCTAGGTTTGAGCTCTAGCTAGACACCTCTCACTCAAGGGGAGGGGACTATGGAGCTTTCCTGAGACTGTCACATTCCTTCAGCTTTGGCTGGTGGGGCGGTGATTTAGATGTCTCATTAAGGGCTGAGCAATGAACTATCACTTATTCTCCACACTCTGACCAGTGTCAAAGTGTGATGGGTCATGCAGCTCCAGAGAAACCCCTCCCCTTGAGTGGGAGGTATCTAGCTAGAGCTACAAACTAGGGGCTAAAACTGACTGGTCAGATATGAACCAATCAGCTGTCTCTGACTCACCTGAGGGAACTTTAATCCCCAAGGACCCTGTCTTGGCCCTCTCTTCCCCACATGGCAGGCTAGCAGAAGGACCTCTGACTCTCCTGGCCTTAGGAAGGTAATGCCTACCCGGAGTGGGGGAAGACTCCAGATTTTTTCTCTTATGAATCTTTCCTTTTTATGATGGAAGCTCTCTGTTATCGTTCTTCTTCTGCTTGTTAGGTAAACAACATAAGTTCTGTTAAACTCTCTACATTTTCTCCCCACACTGGTGGCTGGAGAACTCTAACTTCCCATGTTCCCTTAAATAATATGATATTATGAATCTCACAGACCACGTGGTGACTGGGCGGCTTTCCTATCCAATTCCCCTTTCCCTTAACTAATTAATCTAGAATAAATGTGTAATAAGACATATTCTGGTCCCTGTGTATAATTCTTTTGCATTAGAGGACACAAACTCGGGGGGGGGGTGCAACAATAAAACCCAGAGAAAGCTGTGCCAAAGTTTCCCTGTTACAAAAGTCTCTACAGTAATCACTGTCACCTGCTCAAGAAAGCTTCACTGACAAAAGCTGTCAGAAGTACTAAACTATGGGCATACAAATAAATATTTAGAAGATAATTTGATAAGCACATCATGTCCATTTTGTAAAACAACAGCAGCTTACCCACTAGGACACACAGGCTACTGACCAGGTTGAGAGTATCAGACAATTCCATTCTATGGAACAGGCCTCATATCAAATCAGAAAGTAGTTGGTTACCATGATGCTAGTTATGCCAGTGTGTACATCTTGCCTGAAATGACTATTGTTTTTTTTTGTTGTTGTTGTTGTTTTGCTTCTGTTTCTTTCAGTCCTTTGTCTAGAAATCAGCTCAGACTAAGAATACACTTATTCTATTTTATGGAAAAATAAAACCCATAAATATTTTTAAATTGTTGTGATTTTGACCTCTAACCCTAGTAATATATAGTTTGCCAAGGCACCCATTATCAACATAGGCCTCCAAGATTTATTATTTGGGAATGAGTCATCAAGATAAGGTTAAAACCCTTCACATTCTCTCATATTATTGAAGGCTAATAATTTTGTTGGTGGAACACTTATGACTCACGTTTCAAGTTTCTGAGTGGGACACTGCTCGGGGAACACTCTTGACTCTTGCTCTTTCCTTTCTGACTGATACTCCCACCCATCCCAGGAGTATAGAAGGAAGAACCAAGGGTTCTTGGTGTCCTTCTATTCCTCTCTATAGAAGTTTCTCTTAATCCACTCTCTGTCCACCTGTTCTTGTGGAAGGCCTAAAGGAGTTTGCTGCTGGTGACTGTAAGGGTCAAGTTTGGCACAAAGAGAGACAAGAGAGAACAACTCCATAACGCCACAGAGTTTGCTCATGGAAACACCTGTGGCAGAAGCCCAGAGCTCATCATCTCACTCACAGACTAGAGAACCAGAGGCCCTTGGGAGGAAGAAATGGAGAGATGGGGATGGATGGTTTTACCACTAGCCAATCCCATTAGAGGAGGAAATGGGAGTGACTGCTACTAATCCCATTAGGAGAAAGGAAGTAGGGGTGGAAAGTTATAGTTTAAAGGAAAACTAGATCTTCTTGACCAGATGGCTAACGTTTATTTAGGGGTCAAGTATCAACCAGATCTTTTGGGCTCAGGACAAAGTTAACCTTATGACTTACCTATTGTGATGGTTAAATTTATTGTCAACTTGACCTGTTTAATAATCTGCAGTAATCTTGGGCAGGTCTCTGAGTTTGCCTGCAGAAAGGATTGACAAAAGAAGGAGGTCCCTCCTCCACAGTTGCCCTTTGCCCAAATCGGTGGGCCTTCCAGAAGGGGACTGGATACAAGAAAGCTTGGGGAGAAGGGAAGGCCTTTTTCTTCTTCCTTCCTTCCCCTGGCTGCTGGTGCTGGTTCGTGACTTGCTCTCGCATCCTGCTTTCCTACCCTTCCTGGACATTGGAACCCAGTTTCCTAGACTGAAGAGCCGCTGCTCCCCAGGGCACCATCAGGCCTTCTGGGCTGGATTGGGACCGCTGAGGCCTCCAGCCACGTGGACTGAACAGCTACTGGTTCCTTCACCTGTGGGCCTGCATATTGCTATCATTGGACTGTTGTAAGCCACCCCAATCAATTCCCTTTTATTATAATCCATTCTATCAACTCTGTTTTCTCTAGAGAACCTTAATACACCTATCATGAGTGAAACAGCTGACATCTTTATTTGTTAGATTTTTTTTTTTTCGAGGTAGGGTCTCGCTCTAGCCCAGGCTGACCTGGAATTCACTCTGTAGTCTCAGGGTGGCCTTGAACTCATGCTATCCTCCTACCTCTGCCTCCCAAGTGCTGGGATTAAAGGCGTGCACCACCACACCCCTTATTTGTTAGATTTTAATCTTTCTCCCAATTGTATCTGAATTCAGGCAGCAGGACAAGGTATTCATTATTGAATGCCTTTAGCCATTCCCACACCAAAGCAAGTTAACTGTTAATGTAGGCCATGGAAAGTGGAAACTATAAAATTATGGTTCTTAGGGGCTGTAGAGATGGCTTAACGGTTAAAGCGTTTGTCTGCAAAGCAGAAGGACCTGAGTTCAGTTCCCCAGTACCCATGTATAGGCAGATACACAAAGTGGCAAATGTGTCTGGAGTTCCTTTGCAATGGCTGGAGGCCTTGGTGTGCCCATTCTCTCTCTCTCTCTCTCTCTCTCTCTCTCTCTCTCTCTCTCTCTCTCTCTCTCTCTCTTTCTCTGCCTCTTTCTTGCTCACTCTCTCTCAAAGAAATAAATAAAACATTTTTTAAAAAATTATGATTCTTAGCCAGAAAGTAGAAATTAGATGGGGACCTTGAGTTTTTCCATTATAAATTACATTTTATGTAGATTATGTAAATTAGGGTGTTACTCTTAATTTTGAGTCCCAAAAATATCCACAAGTGTCAATAAGTAATATTTATATTTTGTCTTTAAACTTTTAAATTTCCAAAGATATTTGAATTTAGCAAATAATGTGGAATTAATAAATTGCTTACTCTTCTATATGATGATACTTTTTTTCTGGTTAAACTAGAAACGTCCGAGTTATTACTGATACCTTTATCTTCTTGCTTTGCTTTTCTGAATATTTGTTCAATAGTTTAGTTTTGTTTCTTTTTGAGGAAGTGTCTCACTCTAGCCTAGGCTGACCTGGAACTTATTCTGTAGTCCTCGCCTGGCTTCAAATTTATGACGTTCATGGGGTTCCTCCTAACTCAGCCTCCTGAGTGCTAAAACTAAAGGCATGTGCCACTACTCCTGATAAAATTTATTTGCAGGAAGAGGGGGTGGAGAGACAGAAAGAATGGGTGCACCAGGTCCTCCACAATGAAAATGAACTTCAGATGCACTCATCACTTAGTATATCTGGCTTTGTATGGGTACTGGGGGATCGAACCCAGAGCTGTTAGACTTGGTAAGAAAGTGCCTTAACTGCTGAGCCATCTCTCCAGCCTGTCAATGTATTTTTTATGAACACCTACTAAGTCCTGGGCTTTCAGGTCCTTTGAGCTATGACATTATCCTGTGACTCTGCCCCAAAGCATCTTTTGTTGCTGATTCTTGTGTGACTTCCTTGGGAGATGTGAACAAATATCTAACATCCCAAACAAGGCACCTGCAGACCAAAGAAAAGATTTCACCCAAGTGTAGCTTAGGAAGTTTTTTCGTGGGGTTACTTTCAGGAGTGTGGGTAGGAAGTTACAATGGGAGCATAGATGACTCAAAGAAAGTTGCATCATTGAAAAGCCCACCCCAGCATGGGCGCCAGTTCATGAACACTCCACCCAAGCTTTTTTAGCCTTGGGGAGGAGCCTTGTGGATCTTGTAAGTTTCAGAAACTTCATGAGACTTCTTGGTTTTCATTTAACAGCCTCCCCCCATGAGGGAATGTTTCCTTTCTGAGAAAATAATTACATATCAAAGCCTACTCAGACTCTCCCACCAGGCTCCACATTCTTTCTCCACACCTTTATTTTATTTTGTTTTTCTCTTCAATCTGTGCTTCACACTTAGGTCATTTTATCTCAGAAACCCAGAGACTTCTCTGTTACCTTTTTTTTTTTTTCAAGGTAGGGTCTCGCTCTAGTGCAGGCTGACCTGGAATTCACTCTGTAGTCTCAGGGTGGCCTTGAACTCAGGGCTATCCTCCTACCTCTGCCTCCTGAGTGCTGGGATTAAAGGCTTGCGCCACTTCTGTTACCTTTATTGAAAGAATAGAGTTCCATTTTCTTATTGTGTCTCACAATGCCCCACAAACCAACTCCAACAACTTGCTGTCAAGCATTCTATTCCAAACAGACAAGACAGGTTTGGAAAGCTACCTAGTGTCTCTGGGCTCTGGGTGGGCTTAACTTATAGCACCTGACAATCAACAGTCACTAAAACACTTTATGCCAGTGGTTCTGAGTTCATGGTCTTGTGACCCATGAAGAATGATGAATGAAGACACAATAGAGTTTATTATAAAAGAGAGTGAAAGTTAAGGATAAGAGTAGCTTTTGGAAGGCAGTTTAGTTAGGGATAGGAGCCCCAAGAAAGAACCACATATCATCCACCTTGACAGGAATGGAATGCATGTCTGACCTAGTTTCCTTCACAAGGGCTGCAGCACCCCCTGCTACCTCCACAGTCTAGGTCACTGCCTAGGTGAGCTAGCCTTTGGATCAGGCCCCTCGATCTGTGAACCAATCAGGTCTCCCTTATATACCTGAGTCTGACCACAAAATCCATTTTTAATTGACTGTAAAGCCATGTCCATGCTGATCTGTGCACTCCTTTAGCCCCATGTCCACACATGTAAATCTGGCTTTTTGCTACCCAGCCTGGGTGGGTAGGCGAGAATACTTTTCCTCAACCTGGGTAGTTTTCTGTTTGCCTTCTAGCTGTGTTTTTTTTTTTCAGTTTGTTTTTGTTTGTTTTTCAAGGTAGGTTCTCACTCTAGTCCAGGCTGAGCTGGAAATAACTAAGTAGTCTCAGGCTGGTCTTGAACTCATGGAGATCCTCCTACCTTTGGCTCCCGAGTGCTAGGATTAAGGGTGTGCGCTACTACAGGTGACATTTGTCTGATTTTTCTTTGACCTCTGAGTCTACCACGTGTGTTCTTCCTCTAAACTCCCGATCTACCATGTGGGTACTTCCTCTAAACCCCGAGTTTACCATGTGTATGTTTCTCTAAACTCAGTCTACCGTGGGTATAATAGCTTTCTTGATTCTTTCTAGTCATTTCTCATCAGAATTTTCCAGTCTCTGCTGTGGTACTTTCCCTCTGTTATTCTTTAGGTCATTCCACTTAATCTCTTAACTTCTTTCTGGAGGTTTAGGGGGGGGGATGTCTCTTCACCTCCCACACCTGTGCCTCCCACAGCTGTGCTTTCCACACCTGTGCCTCCCACTCGTGTGCCTCCCACATGAATGCATGTGTCTTTTGAATTTTTTTTAAATGGGCTCTTCTAGATCCTATCTTCAACGTGCCTATAAAACTACTTACTCTATCCTTTTCCTAGATACTAGATACCAATTTCCCCTAAATAATTCTTTTTTGTTTGTTTGTTTGTTTTTGTTTTTCGAGGTAGGGTCTTGCTCTAGTCCAGGCAAACCTGGAATTCACTATATAGTCTCAGGGTGGCCTTGAACTCACGGTGATCCTCCTACCTCTGCCTCCCGAGTGCTGGGATTAAAGGCGTGCGCCACCATGCCCGGCATAAATAATTCTTATGAATTGTGATTTTACCCTAAATAAACTTAATAATTCTTAATTTATCCATCTGGAGTCCATTTTTATCAATTCTTTGTTAAAATAGCATAAGGACCCAAAAATTAGGGTTCACAAACCCAAACCCCAAAGTCCCACATCAAAAGTGAAGCAGAAAAGCTCCCAAACTGGGAGAGGTCCTGAGAGGGTAACTGCAGAGCAACTGGACTTGGAGTGAGGTATTTTGTTTGTGTAATTCTCAGAGTTCTACCTGACCCTTCTCTCTCACCTACCACTTGACCATGATAGGAAGGCCTACACTCTACTCAAGGCTCCTCCCTCCACTGGGAAGTTATCCCTTGAGGAGATTTCAGTCTCTTCTTCTTTTCCTGGGCCTTTTTCTTGATGTGTGCTCCGACTGTTCTGGATCTCTGTGTGTGTTTCATCTGTCTTCTTACCACACATGCACCTGCTTTCATTCTCTCTGTCCCATCCTACCTGCTCCTTACCCTCCCTTAGCTACCCTTCTAGACTCACAGCTCTCTAGTTCCTTGCCTCTTCCCACTCCTGAACCACCCCTCTCTAATCTGTTCATAATAAATACTATTAGTCTCTTACACGCCAACAAAGTTATGACCCCAGAGCCTCTGTTTTGGACCTCTAACAGTTTGGATTTAAGGATTTTTATTTATTGCATGAGTGTGTGTGTATGTGTTGAAGTCAACCACATGCCGCTGGAATGAATCTTCAAACCAGGCACAATATGAGGGAGGGAAGTATTTATTGAAACTACAGATTGAGGTAAAGTTCTGTAACAGTGAAAGACGCTGGCCCTCTTTCACAGGTCCAAGCAGAGAGAGAAACCCATCCCCAACATGACACACACAGAACAGCAAACAGGCAGGAGGGCAAGGAGAGAATTTCTTCCCCTTTATATAGCCTTAAGGTGGGGTCTTACAAACCATCCCCAGACTTAATGGCTTCCTGAGTCTCTGGAATTTCCTTCCTGCACTGCCCACACAGGAAAGGATGTTTACTTCTAGCTTTTTTGAGCTTTTTTACATCCTGCTCCTTGCTGAGAGGCTGCCTTCCTGTAAACATCCTCAGAGACCCACCCAAGATAATTAAAAAGATCAAGTTGACAACAAAACCTAACCATCACAGTATGTATGAGCATCTTGCTGCTACAAATGACTGCCAGATACTCACACTACTTTGCACGTTTTGCACAAGGCTTATATGGGAGGTCTTTTGGCAGGCTTTGCAGTCAAGTGCCTTCATCCTTGAAGATGAAAATTCAGTGTAAAGTTGGAGTGGATAGAATTAGTTACTCTTAATGTATGGGGGGGGCTTCTGATACATTTATGAGTTAGACAAAGGATTAGTTACCTCTGTGTGGGTGGACAACTGGCCTCCTGTTGAGTCTGAATGAGTCAGGGCCTTTTTTTTTTTTTTTTGGTTTTTCGTGGTAGGGTCTCACTCTAGCCCAGGCTGACCTGGAATTCACTATATAGTCTCAGGGTGGCCTTGAACTCATGGCGATCCTCCTACCTCTGCCTCCTGAGTGCTGGGATTAAAGGCGTGCACCACCACGCCCGGCTGGAGTCAGGGCTTTTGACAGTATGTTGGGTCAAAATGAATCAGGGCCTTTGTTGATTTCAGTTTCTGCACTGTGTTCCCTTGAAACCTCTGTGTTTGTCTATTGTCAAGATACTCTGTGTCTTTCCTTTGGGCCTGTTCCCCTGATTGGCTATCTCAAAATGGGGCCTCCCGTACTCCCAACCCCTATCAATAATATTTTAAGTGTCTCTTTCCTCTCATATGTGTCTTTCCTGCTTCTGGCTGAACTGCGACCACCTGATGACATTCCCACTGTTCAAACTCTTCACTGGATGACACTTCCCCTAACAACTTGCATCACTCCAGTTGTAGGTGGAAATGTTTCTTCTGTATTTATTAGTGTCTTCTGTATTTATTAGCTTATTTATTTATTAATTAATTTATTTATGTTTTGGTGCTAAAGGCAGAACCAAGGTCTTACATATGCTAGGCAAGTGATCTGTCTCAGAGTTGCTCCCAGGCCTGACTTTCTCTCTTTCTCTCTCTCTCTCTCTCTGTCTCTGTCTCTGTCTCTCTCTCTGCTTGAAAATGAATAAATAAAATATTTTAAAAAATTATGCTTACAGCTCTACTTACAGATGGCATGTAGCAGTGAGCCAGGAGGCGGTGAGGGAAAGTACCCATGGTAAACTACAAACAGGTCTTATAACCAGAGGACAAAGAGAGTGTAGTTTAACTAACAGGCAGCAAAACAAGCCAAGGTCGTCAGTGAGCAATGCCTGTCAAGGTCAGCAACTAATACCACCAGCCAACGTCTGAAGCTGGCGGAGTGAGTCGATATGCTGAGCAGCTACAGAGGGAGGCTTTGATGTATCCACACCCCCTAAGTGGGCGAGCAGTGAGTGATCACCTAATTGGTTGGACCATGAGAGCTTGGCAGGACCATCCTTACTGACTAGACCCACAATAACCCCAGAAAGTAATCAATCCCCATAAAATTACCTCAGTTTTTGTGGGGCTCAACCGTAACTCTTATGAAGTCTCTGGACCACTTGGGCACCCAGAAGCAACCCCTTCAGGGACCCTTCCCAGAGAATCCTTGTCTTTTCTTACCCCCCCCCCCCAATGAACTTGCTTTCTTTTGCTTACTCACAATGTGAGACAAAGAGGCACTATCTC
>PVHP010047453.1:0-12891 GCA_004024765.1 Zapus hudsonius
ATTATCCAGAGGCATGGCCAGGAGAACCTGGCTGATTACTAAGCTATCCATGGTCCCCTGTCACAAGGACTGATCCAGACGACCAATGGAGGAGGTTATCCAGCCGACTGGGGAGGGGAGGGCAGTGGGGAATTGGGGATAACAACTCATTGTTTGCCCACTAAATGTTGTAACTCATTATGGACAATAAATTTAAAAAGAGTTAAATCCAACTGAAGTTTGAGTAGCTGTTGCTCCATCATCTACCCTTTTGATCAAGTAGTTCTCAAATTCAGTAGTACATGAGAATCACATGGGTGGTGTTAAAAAAACAAAACTTATGTATGTGCATGCCACAACATGTGCCAAATACAGCAGAAGAAATGAGGCACTTATCATTTTTAAAAAGCTTCCTAATAATTACACATAAGCAGCCAAAGTAGATAAGCGCAATTTAAGATACATGTGTGTATACAGAGGGCTGGAGATGTAATTCAGTGGTAGAGCACTAACCTAGAATGCATAAGCCTTGGCTTCCAACCCCAGCAAAAAAACGTTGACAGAATTGACCAGGTATGGTGGTGCATGCCTATAGTCCCAGCACGCAGAAGGCCAAAGCAGGATTGGGAGTTGGGGGGGTGCTAAATAGGAAAAAACTATATCTATTTATCCATATATAATCTTCATGCAGATTCACCAAAAAACTATTTTAGGACATTCTCATGGGTAGTAGGAGGAAACAGTTTTTAGAATTTTCTCAAGAAAACTTATTTTAAGAAAAATCTAAATAAATATTAGATGAACAGATCTTATGACACAGGGTGAGATACTATAGCAAAAAAATTTACTCCAAATAACAAACACAAAGACTAGTGTGTGTTTGTGTGTGGGGGGGGTTGTTTTTGTTTTTGTTTTCCAGGTAGGGTCTTACTGGAGCCCAGGCTGACCTGGATTTCACTATGTAATCTCACAGTGATCCTCCTACCTCTGACTCCCAAGTGCTGGGATTAAAGTTGTGTGCCATCACACCAGGGTTGAAAGCCTGGTTTTCATTTTGTTTTGGGTTTTTTTTTCGGAGGTAGGGTTCTTACTCTAGCCCAGGCTGACATGGATTTCACCATATAGTCTCAGGGTAGCCTCACACTCACAGTGATCCTCTTACCTCTGCATGAGTGCAATACTGGTACTAAAGATGTGTGTCACATGCATGGTTCAAGCCTAGCTTTTTGTTTACTTCAAAATTTTATCCAAACTAGAATGAAGTAAGCTAAAGGACCCCCCCACACTAGAAGCTCAGTTTAAAGATTTTTCGCCGGGCATGGTGGCGCACGTCTTTAATCCCAGCACTTGGGAGGCAGAGGTAGGAGGATTGCCATGAGTTCAAGGCCACCCTGAGACTACATAGTGAATTCCAGGTCAGCCTGGACTAGAACGAGACCCTACCTCAAAAAACCAAAAAAATAAAAATAAAATAAATAAATCATGTATTGGTTCAGTCTGTCTTTGATATGCCCAATGTCATCTTTTGCAGTATTAATGTTCTGTGCCATTATGGGTTTATTTTTGTATTATGGCTTAGTTGAAAGATGTCTCAGTATCAGAAGGATAAAAAGTGTGGGGAATTTGAGTTGAGCTGAATGCACTGCATTTTACATCATGTATGATTATTAGTTTGTAGGGGCTGGGTCAGATTGTGATGTTTGATCCAGGTGTCCCCCACAAAAATTATGTGTTCTGAATGCCTGATCCCCAGCTGATGGCAGTTTTGGAATTGGAACCTTGTTGGAGCTGTGTTGTTGGGGGGGGGGGGTAGGCTTACAGGGGTTATAGCCAGCTTTCCCTGGCCACTTTTTGGCACACCTTCCTGCTGCTGTTTGCAGTGCTGTGGAGGAGGTGATGTCCACACTCTGCTCATGCCATTGTTTTCCCTACCATCTTGGAGCTCTCCCTCAAGTTTGTAGGCCAAAATAAATCCCTTCCTCCCATCAGCTGCTTTTTGTCCAGTTGTCACAGCAAAAAGCTAACTACAACATTAAGTTCAGAAAATTTTTTTTCTTTTTGTTTTGTTTCAAGATATGATCTCACTCTAGCCCAGGCTGACCTGAAATTCACTATGTAGTCTCTCAGGGAAGCCTGAAACTCATGGTGTTCCTTCTACCTCTGCCTCCCAAGTGCTGAGACTAAAGGTGTACATCACCACACCCAGCAGTCCAGAAGTTTAACAGTAACAATTTTCACATCTGCATTTTTTTAGAAAAGTATTTTTCCATTTCCATTGTTTTCCCTGAGATTGCCTACAATTACATTGTGTTCATATATTTTTTAAGTATCTATTTATTTGGAGGGAGAAAGGGAGGGAGGGAATGTGCATGTCAGGGCCTCCAGCCGCTGCAAACAAACTCCAGAAGCATGTGCCACCATGTGTGCATTTATGAAGGTACTAGAGAATCAAACCTGGGTCATTGGGCTTTACAAGCCTTAACTACTGAGCCATCTCTCCAGCCCTGTGTTCATATTTGATTACACAGCTGTTCAAGAAAATATAGCTGGATGTGGTAGTGCACACTTGTAATCCCAGCATTTAGAGGCCAAGGCAGGGGGATTGCCAATGAAACCAGCCTGGGCTACATAGTGAGTTCCACCTGGATTACAAAAAGAGACCCTAGAGGGGATGGGAAAGAATGAATATGAATCTGTAATTCCAAACTCAGAAGATAAGTCAGGAGAATCACTACTAAGTTTGAGGTCAGGCTGGGCTATAAGACCTTGTCTCCATCTACCCCACCCCTTACCAAAGGAAAACTATTTTCAATTACACTAATTATCAAAAACTATTTCTAAACTACCCTCAGGAGAAGCAAGGTGAAAGAGGAGACTGGAAATGTAGCTTAGTGGAGCATTTGTTCAAGGCCCTGGGTTTGATATGAAAGAGGGAGATGGAGAGAGGTCCATATACATTCCCAATCATGCATATGCTAAGTACACATTCTACTATAAAGCTACAACTCAGCACCAACTACTTAATGACTATATATAGTAGAGTCAGTTATCAGGTTTTTTTATCATAACTTTTTACTAATATCCTTTCTACCACAGCAACTCAGAATACCTATCTGCAAAAAAAGGGGGGCATACCAGGGCCTCCAGCCACTACAAAAACTCCAGATGCATGTGCCACTTTGTACATCTGGCTTCACATGGGTACTGGGAAACTGAATCTGGGTCATTAGGCTTTGCAAGCAAGTGCCTTAAACCCTGAACCATGCCTCCAGCCCCCTTTTGTTTTGAAGCAGGGTCTCACTGTAGCCCAGGCTGACCTGAAACTCACCTGTAGCCCTCAAATTCAGGCCTCAAATTCAATGATCCTACCTCAGCCTCCCCAGTGTTGGGATTAAAGTCATGTGCCATCACTCCCAGCTTGGTGAAAGTTTTAAAGAATGAAGATTAATACTAAAGGAGCAAATGGACTAAAACATTGTTTTGAATTACTTTAACATATGTATAAGCTAATACTATTTCAAAGTTGAAACCTTGCAAAGATTTAAACTTAGTCATTAATAATTTCCAATCTTTTGAGATAATCATGTGCAATCTTTTGAGACAACCCTTTCAGATTATTTCTCTAGTATGTTCTAATCCTTGTTTTCAGTTATTATTTTTCCACTTTTGATATATCTATTACCTTTCTTAAAGATTTAAGATCTCCTGTAGGACTTAAATTTTTAGCTAAATCACTATCTACTGTTCTCAAAATTCAAAGAACAAAAATTCTAAGAAAATGCCACAGCTCTAACAGAAATCCCCCAAAGCTAAAAAGGACACAAGTTTTCCAGCTGAGATTCACTAAAGGCATAGAACAATGAATTAGAAAATTCACACACCTCTTCAGAACACCAAAGGTAAAAAGACAAATTTAAAAAGAAAATTTCACAAATAAAAACTAGATAATTGTTAACAGAGAGTAAAGAAGGCATTGCCATCCATAAAGATTAAAACCTATAGTTTCACATTCAATCTCATAATTATACTTGAAGGCAGGGTCACAATAATTAAGATCTTAAGAATTAAATGAAGGATATAATTGAGCAAAAAATATGTACACATTAAATCTAATAATCAAAGGCTCCAACACAGGAGAACAATGATGGACAATGCATTGTTGAGAGCTCTGTGTAAGAGGTTTCCAGGAGGCCACACTGACCAGAAGATCAGAATGCAGGGCTGCAAATTAACAAAAAAAACAAAGTTTGGTTAGAGGTCACTGAGCATGCACAAAGCCCTGAGATGGAGCAATTCGGTGTATATGTAGTAGTAGATCAATAGTAATGATCTAATACACTAGTTGAAAGGTCACTGAAAGTCAGAATGGCATTGGATAATATTTATAAACCTTAAAAACAACTATCCATGGGGCATGGTGGCGCTCACCTTTAATCCCAGCACTTGGGAGGCAGAGGTAGGGGCAGAGGTAGTAGGATCACCTTGAGTTCAACGCCAACCTGGGCTAGACAGAGACCCTACCTCGAAAAACAAAAACAAAACAAAAAACCCACAAATGCCCAGTGGTTTCTAAGCAATTTAGTGCGATTTGATTATGGTGAGACAAAAATTTGCAAAAAGTAGGATTTTCAAAGATGGAGGGAAAAGGAGGAAGAGGGATACTGTCAAAAGGAAGAAGCTGGGTGTGGTGGTGCACACCTTTAGTCCCAGCACTCAGGAGGCAGAGTTAGGAAGATTGCCTTGAGTTCAATTCCCGGTCAGCCTGGAATACAGTGAGATCCACCTCAAAAAACAAAACAAAACAAAACAAAACAAAAAAAAATCACCACCACCACGTGAGGGGGGGGCACACACAATGCAAAGTATAATTTGAAATACAAAAAAGGTCTAATGGAGCTGGAGAGATGGCTCAGCAGTTAAGGTGCTTGCCTGCAAAGCCTAACGACCTGGGTTCAATTTCCCAATAACCATGTAAAGCCAGATACACAAAACAGAACATGTATTTGAGTTCAGTTGCAGTGGCTAGAGGCCCTGGTGTGCCCATTCTGTCTTTTATCTGCTTGCAAATAAAATATTTAAAAAAGCAGCAGTAGCAGCAGCAAGAACCAGGAACTACTGCTGCAATTGCCATGACGGAACAAGTGTTACAAATATTTAAATAGAATGCCTTTTAAAAAAAAAAAAAACTTCTATAATATATATACATAGTTCAACCTATCTTTCTTATTTCTCCTTGGCTTTCAAAATGGGATTGTCACTATGACCAAGTCTATGAATCAAGCTAATACCATTAATATGCACCATTAAATCGTCTATTATTCAACCTTTCAAATATAGTAGTAAAGACCTATTCATTGACTAATCGCCCAGTAGTAGCTTTATTCTAAAAAGGGGATGTGAGGTGAGACAGAGGGAATATATCTCAATAATAGTTTTACAATACTTGTGCATACTATGGGTATGATCCCAGTCAACAAAAAGTACACAAAAAGGTGCTCATTGCAGAATTGCATATCTTTTTATATTGTTTTTATGAACCCATGGCTTTGTGCATGCTAGGCAAGTGCTCCACCACTGAACCCAAGCAGACTTGGGCCTAAACTGTGCTCTTCACAAGTATTTCAGATTTGTTATGCTAAACAGGCCTTCTCATAAAATTAACAAAATAAATGGAATACCTTTAAATAATGAAGAACTTGCTTCCAAGTGTGTGTGTGTGTGTGTGTGTGTGTGTGTGTGTGTGTGTTTGTGTGTATTTATGATCCTTTAATGACTTGTCTTTGGAATGATTCTGTCCTACCTTTGCTGCTGCAGCCCGCCTGTCCTTTGCATCACTGAATTCAAACTTCTGGAAGTACCCAATATGCACTGTAACAGACAGATGGACAGATCAATGGGCCACAGCGGCAAAGGCCATAGATACAAACTTGATAAGTTAAAATCAAGGTATATCAAGGGAGGGGAAAACCAGAAGAAAAAAACATCTACTTCTACATAAACTCCATGTTGGCAACTCTGCCATTCACATACTCACTAAACCTTTTCTTTGGGGGGAGGGGCAACATCCTTAAACTCCTGATCCTCCTGACTCCACCCTCCAAGGTCAGTATTATAGATGTGAACCACCTGGCCTGGTTTTATGTGGTGCTGAGGATCAAACTGGGGTTCAAGCATTCTAGGCCAGCAGTCTAACAACTAAATTATATCCCTAGCTCTCAATAAACTCTTCTTGATTACATATTTTTTACAAGTAAAGTAGTACCACTGTCATAGGCAAAATGAATTAATTCATCAGTAGTTTTAATACTACCAGTTTAAGGCACTTGTAACCATCCCAGTTTCTTCAGAGATCACTATTGCTCTACCATACACAACAAATTATTAAATCTAAACTTTCTTTCTTTTTTTTTTTGTTTTGTTTTGTTTTGTTTTTCAAGGTAGGGTCTCACTCTAGCTCAGGCTGACCTGGAATTCACTATGTAGTCTCAGGGTGGCCTTGAACTCATGGTGATCCTCCTACCTCTGCCTCCCAAGTGCTGGGATTAAAGGCATGCGCCACCATGGCCAGCTACATCTAAACTTTCTACAAAGTTAAAATATCAGTTATTACATTCAGGAAATTTCTACTGTAATGCTGCTGCCTGTATAATTAATGTATACTTCAAGTGATGGAATAAAACTATTTAAGCATGTTATTGTTCTACCACATCAACATAACTTTGGGAGGCTTCAAACAGTATATATTAGTGCCATTACAATGCAATAGTGAAGCATTTACATATATTAAAAAACTGAGTTAATATCACTAAAAGATACAGCATACTCCTGTAATTTTAAAACACTTTTAATATTTTATTTTGGATAAACATTAAAAAATAGATTTGCTACATGTTTAAGAATGTTCCCCCTTCTATTTCCAGGGGATCTAAATATTTGTACATTCCTTACCACTATAACCTATCAAAACCATGATTAGTTTATGTATGCATGTATGTATATGTATATATCTTAAAAATATATATATACTGAGGCTCCCAGAAAAACCACAACCATGCTAAAGAGTCTTACAAACTGATTACTAGAACTTCCGTGAGTGTGGAAAGTTAAAAGGTTGCAGTTTGAGACCAAAATTATCTGGGGCTATCTTTGTCACCTAACAGTCAATTATAACCCGTCCCATCTCTGCATCTTGACCTACCATTCTTTTGACTATCAGGTAAAATAATGTATTATTAGCAGTCCAGTAGCTTCCATAAACACAAAAGCTAAGACTTTCACCAGATAGCTTATGAAGGATTTCCTAGATTTGATAACCTGCCTGCCTGGATGGTAGTAAAGGCAATGATAGGACTTTCTTTTGTTCTGTGACTAGAAGAAATTCTACTTCCACAGTGGAACATGTCATTCAGGACAACCTGAATCCATAGTCACTCATACTTTACTCAGCTTAAAATAGTGTTTGACAATGATAGCCAAATACAACGTATGATCAACTGACAAAGAAAAAGTCCTGGCCAGGTGTGGTGGGCTCACGCTTTAATTCCAGCACTGCAGAGACAGAGGTAGAAGGATCACTGTGAGTTTGAGGCCACCCTGAGACTACATATGAATTCCAGGTCATCCTGGGCTAAAGAGGGGGGGGGAGAAAATCCTAAAAGATAGCTTGGGGCTGAGGATGTGACTCAGTAATAGGACATTTGCCTAGCTCTATGTTCAATTCCTAGTACTCAAAAATAAAGAGGAGTGAAAATGAAAAGTGAAGAAATTTATGTGATGTATATGTAGCTTTTATGACAACTTTTACTGAGATAATTCACATACTATAAAAATAAACTCTGAATGTGGTTTAGTGATTGAGTATTCACAATGTCAACCACTAATTGTAGAACATGTTATCCTAAAAATAAACTCTATTAATTACTGTCTTTTCCTATTCCCCCCACCCAGCGTGACAATTACTATCTCTATGTCTTAACCCATTCTGACATTTTACTCGAGTGGTATAATATTGGATGATGCCTACATTGACAACTAAAATTAAATGGCAAAATTAACTTATCTAGGAAAGCCAACAAAACAGAGCTTGCAATAGATATGAAACAGGTATGTTTTATTGAGTAAATGCAGAAAGCAACTGTACTAATCCAACCAGACTGCTATAAGATGCTTAAAGTTTGTTACACTATTGCAATACTCATTTTACAGATGAGAATACAATTCATTTAAGTTAAATAATACAAAGATCACACAAATTAAAAGAAGGCAAAGCTGGAACTAAATTTAGAACTATATGTTGCCAAAGGCTTAACCACCAAGTTATTCTGTATCCTAATTAGTTTACCATTTTTTTCACCGATTTAACCTAATACTACCCCCCCTTTCATTCACTCCATTCCAGCCTTGCTAACCTCACCACTGGTTTTCTGCCTGAATCGTCCTAAGAGACTTCTCCCCAGTCACTTCATTTCCAATCTCATCCTGATCTGTTATTCCCTGAATTGGCAGAAGTGCTGTTTCCGAACACTAATCCCATGATTCTAGTTGTTTCACACAGCCCTAGAGGTTAAGTCCATCTCAACAGCACCATCCTAAAAACGTTTCAGCTAGGCATGGTGGCACACGCCTTTGATCCCAGCACTGGGGAGGCAAAGGTAGAAGGATGGTTCTGAGTTCGAAGCCATCCTAAAACTACATGATGAATTACATAAAGGGGAAGAGATTCTCTCCTTGGCCCTCCTGCCTATTTGCTGTTCTGTGCATATGGTGTTGGTGATGGGTTTCCCTCTGCTTAGACCTGTGAAAGGGGAGCAGTCTCTTTCGCTGTTACGGAACTTCCCCTCAATCTGTAGTTTCAATAAATACTTTCCTCCCCCAAATTGTGCCTGGTTGGATCATTCATCCCAGCAGTGTGTGGCTCAAGTTTCCCCTCGAGTATGTAAGCCAAAATAAACTCATTCTTCCCATTAGCTGTGTCATACTCTGTGATGGCAAAGGAAATGATGGCATGAGCAGAAACTGGACATCATCTCCTGGCCAACATCAGATGGACAACAACAGGAGAGTGTGCCAAACACTGGCAAGGGGAAGCTGGCTATTAGCACCCATAAGTCTGCCCCCAAAAACACAGTTCCAACAAGGTTCTAATACCCAAACTGCCATGGGTTGGGAATTGAGAATTCAGAACACATTCACTTGTAGGAGACACCTGGATCAAAACATCACACATACATACAAATGCACGAACATAAAAAAATCTTTGTGCTTGCATTAAAAAAAGCCGGGCGTGGTGGCACACGTCTTTAATCCCAGCACTCGGGAGGCAGAGGCCATCCTGAGACTACATAGTGAATTCCAGGTCAGCCTGGGCTAGAGTGAGACCCTACCTCAAAAAACAAACAAACAAAAAAAAAATCAGTCTTGAGCGTGGCGGCTCATGTCTGTAATCCCAGCACTGGGAAGATCCAGGTAGGAGGATTACTATGAATTGGAGGCCACCCTGAAACTATATAGTGAATTCCAGGTCAGCCTGGGTTAGAGCAAGACCCTACCTTGAAAAAAAAAAAAAAAAATCAAGAACTGGAGTGATGGCTCAGCAGTTAAGGTATTTGCCGAAAAAGCCTAATCACCCAGGTTCAATTCCCCAGTACCCATGTAAAAACAGATGCACAAGGGAATAGATGCATCTTGAGTTTGTTTGCAGTGGCTAGTATTCTAACAATACTCTTTCTCTGATTGCAGATAAACAAAATACACATATTTTAAAAAACAGTAAATGTTATAAATAGCAATTTTGGTTTGAAAGATGGCTTATTTGTGTGGTATTGAAGACCAAATTAGAGCACTAAACATACTAGGTAAGGATGCTATTCCTGATCACATTCCTAGCCCTTGATTATTTGAGACAGAGTTCCACTACATAGCTCAGGATAATCTTGACTAGAGTAGCCTTAAACCCACAATCCTCCTGCCTCCATATTTTTGTTGTTTTGTTTTTGTTTTTCGAGGTACGGTCTCACTCTAGCCCAAGCTGACCTGGAATTCACTATGTAGTCTCAGGGTGGCCTTGAACTCATGGTGATCCTCCTACCTCTGCTGGGATTAAAGGCGTGTGCCACCACGCCCGGCTCTTGGTACCATTTCTTAATTCTGTCCTGCCCTTTAACACACATCCACTTACCATATATGTAATAACTGCATTTACTTCCTCAGGGTAGAGATTCAGATTATGAACATTTTTAATAATTTCACTAATTGAGAAAGATTATTTTTTTAAGTATTTTATTTATTTGAGAGTTGAGAGAAAGAGGCAGAGAGAGAGAATGGGCATACCAGGGCCTCCAGTCACTGCAAACTCCAGACACATGCACCACCTTGTGCATCTGGCTTTTGTGTGGGTACTGGGGGATCAAACTTAGGTCCTTCTACTTTGCTGGCAGAAGCCTTAACTGCTAAGCCATTCCTCCAGCCCAAGACTAGCTGAAACTACATAGTGAATTCCAGGTCAGCCTGGGCTATGGCAAGATCCTACCTCGATCCCCCCAACCCCCCACCCCAAAAAAATGAACCAGGACTGACATCCTGTAAAAGTATCCTAAAAGCTGGGATAGACCATTTGCTTACCATTACTAAGGGCCCTGGGTTTAATCCCTGGCAAAATGACTGACATGAAGAGCGAGACCCTACCTCGGAAAAAAAAAAAAAAAAAATGACTGACATGAATGGCAAGCTGGTATGATGTGGAATTTAGGGTCAATATACTAAGATTCTATGATACTAACAGTAAGTCCTGAAGCATAAAATCACTAGAACTAGGACATACACAGATAAAGAAGCATAGTGGGCCCAGAGTTATTGCCTTTCTAATCAAATTATAGGTTAGTCTGCCTTCCTAGACTATGAGCCCTGGAAAGAAAAGGAATGTTCTCCATTTGTCTCTACTGCCAAGCACATATAACAATGAAGGATATAATGGTTTAACACAAGAACACAAGACAGACAATTATATGATAGTTTCAGCTACAACAAATTCACAAAAGCCAAAGTGCAGATGTTATCTGGAAAAGCAATAGGAAACTTCTGAAGTAACAAGAACTGGGGCTGGCACTTATATCTTTATTCAGGGGACATTTCCCTGTACTTCTGGGAGCAAGTGGAAAGGGATACTGCTTAGAGTCAACATGGTAGGAACATCCCAGAGATGTTCACATCCTAATACCTAGAACCTGTAAAGATGCTGCATTATACTGCAAGGAGAAATTAACCTTGCAGACAGAATTAAGGTTAATAATCAGCTGACCTTGAAATAAGATTATCCTAATTATCCAGGTCAGTCCTTGCAAGTGGAAGATGGAGACAAAAGTAGAGATCAGAGTGACAAAAGTGAAGATGCTCTGCAGTTGGCTCTAAAAATGGAAGAAGGCCTCCAATGCCTAAGGACCCAGGTTCAATTCCCCAGTACCCATGCAAGCTAGATGCACAAAATGGCACATGCATCTGGAGTTTGTTTGTAGTGGCTGGAGGCTCTGGCATGCCCATCTTGTCTGTCTCTTTTGTCTTGATCTCTTTGCTTACAAAAAAGATGGAAGGAGCTGCAAGCAGAACAAATGACATCTAGAAAAGGCAAGAAACAAGCCAGGCATGATGGCACACGCCTTTAATCCCAGCACTTGGGAGGCAGAGGTAGGAGGATCACCATGAGTTCAAGGCCACCCTAAGACTACACAGTGAATTCCAGGTCAGCCTGGGCTACAGTGAGACCCTACCTCGAAAAAAAAAAAAAAAAAAAAAAAAAAAAAAAAAAAAAAAAAAAAAAAAAAAAGAAACAGATTCTCCCCTAGAGCCTCCAGAAGAACACAACTTACCTCTGGAGATACAATTCAGAATTCTTTAAGAACACCAAGATAGTCATTTGTATTTAAGCCACTAAATTTCGTTAAATTGTAAGAGCAACAAAAAAGTAACCAAAACAAAAACTTTCATCAACTGAGATTTGAATGGGTATCTTAATGCTCCATCTTCTCCTCAGCATATTTGCTGATCTGGGATTACACAGGGCTTCAAACCAAAAACCTAGAATGATATTGGCAGTTATCTAATGATGAAAAAGTAGGGGACTACTAAGAGTAAACAGCAAGATCTCAGCTCAAGACTAACGGGCCAGAGGCAGATCACAGATTACAAAGAAAAAACTCAGCTTTACCAAATTAAACTGCTTATCCACCACTTTTTTTTTCAAGGTAAGGTCTTGCTGCTCTAGTCCAGGCTGACCTGGAAATTACTATGTAGTCCAGTATAGTCCAGTGTAGTATGAGCCTTGAACTCATGGCAATCCTCCTACCTCTGCCTCCCAAGTGCTGGGATTAAAGGCATGTGTCACCACGCCCGGCAATATTTATTTATTTGAGAGAAAGAATGGGAATGCCAAGGCCTGCAAATGAACTCCAGAAACATGTGCCCTCTTGTGCATCTAGCTTTATATGGGCACTGGGGAATCAGACTCTGGTCCTTCTGCATTGCAGGCAAACGCCTTAACCATTAAGCCATTTCTTCAGCCCCCACCACTCTTAAAGAATGAAGACCGTGGAGGATCCATAGGGAACCCAGCAGACAACTACAGATGAACAAGGGACCTATAACCACAGCCATTCAATCAACACAGGATAAGCCAATGAGACAGAAACCAAGGATTTTCGACACAAAGACCCCTAAGCTCACAACATTAAAGCAGCCTTAATACTCACCCACCACGACTCAGGGAACTGAGCGGAAGAGGGGGCGGAAAGATTGTGAGAGCCGTGGTGGGGGAGACTGTCCAGAGGCATGGCACCCATCAGTAACAACACACTTGGGCCAGGAAGACCGGGATGAGTACTAAGATATACAGGATCCCTTGCCACAAGGACTAATACAGAC
>PVHP010047454.1:0-12923 GCA_004024765.1 Zapus hudsonius
TGGTGGCACACAACTTTGATCCCAGCACTTGGAAGGCAGAGTTAGGAGGATCACTGGGAGTTTGAGGCCAGCCTGGGACTACTGAATGAGTTCCAGGTCAGCCTGGGCTAGAGTGAGACCTTACCTTTAAAAACAAACAAAAAAAGTTGATTCAATAAAGTATTAAAATTTTCAGAGACTGAAGTCATACACAGTATGTTCTTTGAGGGAAATTAAATTAACTTAGAAATTTAACAGATTTTTAAAAACTCAGAAGATGGCAAAATGTTTGGACATTTAAGAAATATCATAAATTTCCCATGTCTAAGTGAATATATATGAGCAAATTCTTATCTTTAATTGGAATTGAATTATGATATCAAAATTATATAATGTAAGTGTTGCTTAGAAGAAAATGTATTGTTTTTGATAGTGTATAATAGCAACCCTACCTCAGACACTTAAAAAAAACAGAACAGTAAACCAAACCCAAAGAGGTGTTTAAGAAATAATAAAGAAATAAGACTAGAAAGCAATGTATAAAGACAACATAGTCAACACTCATAGCTATTTTTTAATTGGGAAATCTCTCCCGATACAGATCAGGTAACACAGACTCTGAGGATGGTACTAGGGACATTTCACACAAGCATTAAGAACATCAACGTTTAGGAGGTGGAGCAATGGAGAGATTGCCCAGTGGTTAGAGGTGCTTGTTTGCAAAGCCCGAGGGCCCAGGCTCACTTCCCCCAACCCACGGGAAGGAAGGCAGGTGCACCCAGTGGTGTGCGCACCCGGGGTTCATTGGCAGAGGCGCTGGAGCTCCCATACTCACGTTTTCCCTGTTTTCCTCTTTCGTTACACTCTCTCAAATAAATAAATACTTTTAAATATTAAAATTTAGATTAAATGATATTAAAATATATCTCTAAAATAAAAGTATCTAAATGTTCAAGCACTGATTAAAGAAATAGACTCTGCACTTAGTCCCATCCCCCTGCAAAGAAAGTCTTGGACCATGTGGCATCACTTTGGATGTGAACATATAATTCACTCTAAAAAGGAAAAAATAACAACCATTCACAACCCTTTCGAATTCTTCTAGGACAGAAAATAATACAAACATGCTCAATCATTTTTATGAAACTATCATAATATTGATACTGAAACATCATGAGGAATTCGTTAGAAAGAGAACTTTCAGACCTCATGAGAACATAAACATTAAAATACTAAACAAAATATTACACATCAAAAGCTGGGCTATATAAAAGAACATACTATGAACATCAAAGAATTAGCCCAGAAATGTAAGATTGGATTAATATTCAAAAACTATACAATTCACAGTACAAAAATTAAAAATAAATGTTTGAAAGTTTGATAAAACTTCACATGCATTCATTGTACAATCTTTTAACAGAAAGAGAACTGCCTTAATCTGATAAGAATCTTATTAACAACAAATGCACTAATTACCAACTTCCCCTTCGCATCATAAAAGAGTCATCACTTGTACTGGGCATTTCTCTGCGTGAGGAGCACAGGCAGTGGGCGCAGTGTGCTGTGAGGCAAAGCTGGCGCTGAGATCTGTCTTCTCCCCTCCGCTCGCCTGTCCAGGTTTCTTTGACCTCAGACAGGAAATGAGCTTCACTGAATAATACAAGCTTTCATGGCTGATGGATCCATCCCTGGAGTTACTGAATTTAATGTTTCTATTAGACATTCAAGAACAAATGGGCAACTGAAAGAAAAATACAGTTTTGACCAGTAATCAAAAAAGAGGTTAAAGAAAGTGGTAGAAAGTAAAAATAAAGGCAGGATATTAGCTTAAACTCGGGTATCCCAGCTGGGTGTCTCCTGGTTATATGTGTGCCAGAGCCAGGGTGTTGGTCCTCAGAGATTCGGGCTTGAGGCCTTGCTTCCCATGCTCCCCCTCTGTCATCACCCTGGGTCTGCTTTGCTCAGCCCTGTCATGTTCTCTGGTATGCGTCTGGAAATCTTTGATACTGGCTTACCTTTTCGATAATCATCATAATATTAGTAATGAATGACTAAAAATAAAGAGCTACAGAATGAAAGAGCTTCAGATCTCTACGTGTTCATCTTTGGAAGGACGTGGCTTGCTCTTGACATGTTAAGACTGGAGGGGAACCTCAGATAATATTTGAAGGCTCCACAAGGAGAGGAAGTGAATGTATTTTCCGAAGGCAGAGTCCAGGAACAAAGACAAGCATGGACAGCAGACAAACACTGCAGCCTCTCAGTAGGGGGCAGGATGTAAGGACGCTCAGGAGAGCAAGAAATTAACATTCTTTCCTGTGTGGGCAGGGCAGGAAGGAAATTCCAGGGACTCAGGAAACCATTAAATCTGGGAAAGGGTGCAAGACCCTGCCCTAAGGCTATAGAAAGGGGAAGGAAATTTCTCCCTCCCCATGCCTGTTTGCTATTGTGTGTTGTGTTGGTGATGGGTTTCTTTCTCTGCTTGGACCTGTGAAAGAGGAGCAGCCTCTTTCTCCGTTATGGAACTTCCCTGGATCTGTTGCTTCAATAAATCCTTTCCTCTCATAACAGTGTCTGGTTTGGAGATTCATTCCAGCTGCGTGTGGCTGACTGCAGCAAGGGGTTACTGCTCTGCTTTGTTTCTCTCCTTCCCTTTCTCCTTGATGATGGGACAATGTGACTCCGGCTGTCTGCTTCTGATAAAGTCTGGAAACTGAAAGCCAAAATAAACCTTTTCCTTCCCTAAGCACTAGGGAGGCTAAGGCAGGAAGGATTGCTGTGAGTTCAAGGCCAGCTTAGGCTACATAGTGAAATCTTGGCTCACAAAACAAGCACTCTTTATTGCCATGTTATATTTAAGAGTATTGATTAAACAACTTGCCCAGGATTCTGCAAGCAATGAACAAGAAATTAGGATTCCAATATCGCTTACGGTTAATTATAAAAATCAAATGTGTTAATATGTATAATGCATTTAGCTGGTACCTTATTATATTATGATGACATTATACAATGGTTAGTTAAATACAGATATGTTGGCTCCTAAAGTCCATTATTATATGTATTTCTTTAATGTAAGAACTTAGTCTGTGAGTCACAAGCACAGACGCCTCACAACTCTGCCTATATGGAGTCTAACAAACATTTGGAGGTGAGGCGTACACATCCGAAACAATTAGGTGACACTATCAGATACTGTGTCAAGAAATCCTAATCATTGTTACATTGTGATGGAGAAAGAGGCTGATTCACATGCTGCATTCAGAAATGGAAGATTAACATAGAACTAGGAAGATCCAATCACAAATGGCAACAAGTTAGGAATAAAAGTCAAAACTGGGCAGAGTGCACACATGTCGCTTTTGTACCTCCTAATCATGGGAGAGCTCCAAAGCAAATTATTAAAATAGTAACAGTTTACCTTGTGATGGTGCAAATGAGATGCCCCCATAAACCCGTGTGTTCTGAGTACTCGGTGCCCAGTGTGAGGAAATTGGGGCCTGCTGGAGGAGGTGTGTAGCTGGGGGGGGGGGCTTCGGAGTGGTGCAGCCAGCTTCAGCTATAGCTCGGCTCACTCTCCTGCTGCTGTTGTCCACCTGCTACTGGCAGAGGTGATGCCCAGCCTCTGCTCCACCGCCTTTTCCCTGCCATCATGGAGCTTCCCCTCCAGACTACAATTCAAAATAAGCCCTTTTCTCCCATCAGCTGCTTTTGGTAAGGTGTTGTGTCTTAGCAACACAAAGATAGCTATAACATTTGTGCTCTTAAAAGGTTGAGTACACGATGACCAATGAATAGTAAGGAACCAGGGAACGTGTGTTTTGAAAAGAAAACTGATTCAATAAGAGAGGACAAAGGTATTGTGAGTCACAAGCCAGGAAATACAGAATGGCCCAATAAAATCATGTAAACAGAGTTATTACTCTAGGCAATGTACAAATAATAAGCCGTTAGTCAAGATCCAAAACTAAAAATAGAAATTTCAAGGGATTAAATGCATTCTTTGGCTTTCCAGCTGCACTGCTTTGATGTACTTGCCTTTGAATGTGAAGTCAGTTCACTTATTCATAAATTTTACATTTAAATTTAGAATCCAATAAAAGCCTGAAATTAAATTAAAACTATATATAAATTTGTGTTATATTTGGTTCTTTACCTGAGTTCCACTTTAAGATCTTTCAGTCTTGCTGTCTAAAAGAAATTTTAATAAATGACTGGCTGCATGTTAGATACACAAACGATTCTTAAATGAAATCCACATGAGTGAACTAATTTATGTTTCCAAGCTCCTTTTAAATATTTTTATCTATTTGCAAGGAGGGGGAGGGGCACACCAGAGCCTCCTGCCACTGTCAATGAACGCCAGAAACATGCACCATTCTGTGCATCTGGAATTATGTGGGTACTGGGGAATCAAACCTGGACTTTGAGGCTTTGCAAGAAAGAACCTAAACTGCTAAGCCACCTCTCCAGCCCTCCAAACACCTTTTAAAGCTGAGCTTCTGATTAAAGATGGGGCTTGTCTCAAACTATTATTTAATAAATATTTGTACTCTTTGTTAAATTATAACTCATATTTCTGCTCAGTATGTATCATCTGCTTTTAAAAATAAATGGCCTTTGCCGGGTGTGGTGGGGCATGCCTTTAATCCCAGCATTTGGGAGGCAGAGGTAGGAGGATTGCCGTGAGTTCAAGGCCACCCTGAGACTACATTGTGAATTCCAGGTCAGCCTGGACTAGAGTGAGACCCTACCTCAAAAAAAAAAAAATGGCCTTCTATTATCAAAAATGTGGAAACATACATAAGTAAAGAAACATAATCTATGAAACAAAATCATGCTAGTAAGACTAGCATAGAATTATAATTGTAGAATTATAAATTCACACAGAAAATAAATATATTACATTACATTCAAATCCAATTAAATCAATTAAAAGTCAAGTCCTGATGAATTTAAGATCAAGAAAAATGACATTTAAATAGCACTTAATATGAATTTATAGGATGAGCAAACTGTTCAGATTTAAATATGCAACTGTATTGTTTCCTCAATTGCTCACTGCCTTGAAAATATGAAAAATTCAAATAGAGACCAGATAACGAAAGCTCTGCATGAGCCTTGGAAAAATATTGTCGTGACACTCCACAGTCATATTAAAGCTTACTAAATCAGAATCTGAAGAAAAAGTTTCTTATGTATTTGCCAAGTAATTAAAATCGTAGTTCTACATGATATAAGATTAAGTTATTTCACTATTCTTATCTATTCTTATCATCAGTTTGCTCTATGGCAAAAGAAAAAAGGGATTCTGCAGCTTTGAGTACATGATAGTTTCTTTTCAAGCATAAATATCCCCTCTAGCCACATTCTAGAAGTCACAGGATAAGGAGATGGTTCCCTGAGCCAAGATTAATAAATGTACATTTCATTAGCCTTTATCAGTGTTGGAAATTCTCACTCCTAATCATTAATTGACTACCACCACGCAGTTTAAAACGTAATTTTAAGTGTAAAGAAAAGTTGAGCACATCTTACATTAAGAGATTCCTTTTGTGATGTTTGATAAGCCCATGTTTGTGAACTCAACTTTACTTGCCAAGTCTTGATGCAAAATTGTAATTACTGTCTACCACGTTAGAGTCCTTTAATTTTTATTTAACAACCTTCCCTGTTCCAGGCTCCCATCCAAGATTCCACATTGCATTTCTTCATCGCGTCTCATTGTGGCCGTGACAGTTTCATAGACTTTCCTTGCTTTTGAAGATCTTGACGGTTTTGAGGACCACTGGCCAGATCGAGGGTTCTCCTCATGTTTTTCTCATTAGACTGGGATTAGGCATTTGGAATAGGAATAGCCCTTCCTTACCTCCTTCCTTCCTTCTTTCTTTTTTCTCTCTTTTGCCCTTTTTTTTCTTTTTAGAACTTCATTACTTCCTGATATTACAGCTCACTTCAGTAATTTTGTATGTCTTAGAGTCCTTCACTCCTCCAAGCATTGCCATAATTGCAAGGCCATTGATGGATGTGAGGTGCACATTGCCAGTGCTAATACCCCTCGTGGTCGTCTTACTCACTGGCTTTCTTTGTCCTATAGGCTATATGGTTTCTAATTTTGTGCACTGAGTGTATCCCAGCAAGCCTGAAAAACAACACTGACCGTTTAGAAATCCAGGATATTAACTGACTGGGTTCTGCAACAAATGTGATGGAAATCACAGCTCTTGCGTTGAAGGGAGTAAAACCACATTTAAGTGACCCTGGCCCAGGAGCACAGATTCAGGTTGCATCAAATAGCAGATTCTAACATGGAAGTAGCTTCTTGGATTTTTATGTTTACAGAAAAACCGTTCATAAATCAAAGTATTCTCCAATGCAGTGGTGGGGATATCAGGTAGGTTATGAACAAGCGGGGGAAACGAGTGTGATTTGGACCTTATCCATGACACTCTGAGCTACTGGTTTGCTGGCAGCTAGTATTCAGTTTTGAATATATTCCAAAGTTTTTACCTGATATATGAAAGGATCCCAGGTCAGACACTGAGGTGGGCAATGAGTGATTATTAAGGGGTTAATTTAAGTATTGTGGCTCTAGATCTGCGACATCCCGACGTTCCATTCACCAGCCTGCAGAATCTTGAGCGTAGGCGGAGGTGATTTCTTTTCTGACAGTTCAGCTCACAGTTCACCCAGCTGGGCAAGTATCACATTTTGTACATGTAGCAGCCGAGTGTTGTCATAACTACAGCAGCTGATTTCTGGGATCTGAGAAATACAAGGCTGGGGGATAGGAAGACAGTGTGTATGTCATGAGAATAGTTTCCAAAGACACGATGGAAGACCCCCCCTCACATCTCCATTACTGGCCATGACAATCCAGTCCTGAGCTGTCTCTCTTTTCTACCCTCCACATCTGACACAGCACTTGCACATGGATGGCATTTATAGAGGTGCAATACCTGAGGTTGAAATACTCAAGATCAAAGTAGGACCAGGAAAAAAGGTAGCAGTGAGGGCAACATTAAGGTACTGAGCAAAAAAAAATCACTTTCTAGCCAGACTGGCTATAATTATATCTATATCTATATCTATATCATCTATCTATATATTTCTTTATATCTATATAATCAATTATTTTATATGAAGTATTTTATTTGATATTCAGACTATTTCAAAAATTTTATTATGGCTCTAGTTTTAGTCTTTATTTTGGAAAGTTTGATTTTATAGCCATAATCTTATATGGACTGCCTAATAATTTTATTTGTCCTTTTTATTTTGGTACTTCCATAGGTTTTATTTTGGGGGAGTGAATGGGAAGTCACATCATACAAGTAATATAGTATCATTTTGAATTCTTTCCAGATAAAATTGTCCTTTTCCCCTGTTTCAAATATTATTAGTGACACGGATAGAAACCAAAGGCCAGCCTTGATTTCACAACTTTATGGATATTATAAAATCTTTTTTAAAATTTTTTATTGTCCATAATGAGTTACATTATTTAGTGGGCCAACAATGAGTTGTTATCCCCCAATTCCCCAATGCCCCCCTCCACATGCCCAATAAAATAAAATAAAATCTTAAATAAAAAAGACAGAGAAGTAGAACTCCAAAAACTCCTTTTATAATATTGCTTATTTAATTTTTGTTAGCAAAGTATGGGTGTTGTTTACTATTCTTTTCATTCACTTTTCTGTACTTTGGAGATTCGTTTAATTAAAACCATGAACTAGCCGGGCATGGTGGCACATGCCTTTAATCCCAGCATTTGGGAGGCAGAGGTAGGAGGATCACTGGTTTCAAGGTCACCCTGAGACTACATGGTGAATTCCAGGCCAGGCTGGATTAGAGCAAGACCCTACCTTAAAAAAAATGGGTTCTTAAATTATAGTGGTTAGGTTACAAATTTCCTCTTATACGAAATAACATTTTCTTCTCTATGTTCTATTTTGACTATATTTTGTAAATTATGTCTTTATTACTTTATTAATAAATTCTATAGTTCCTAGTCCAGTAACCTGAATCCCCAGTGAGGTCTCCTCTGAATCTAGCATCTGTCTAATTTTGTTTGAAAAACAAAACAACAACAACAAAAGCAATACCTGCCATGAACAGGAGCACCGCCCAAAGGCTGGTTGTTTGGTATAATTTGCATTAAAAAGCCAAGCCCACATCTTTGGGGTGAACAAGAGTGAACAGAATGAAAGGTTCTAGAGCATGTAGAAGTCCAAGCATGCCAGGGGAGAGCACGCCTTTAGCCAGTAACCCATGGATGGCCAGATCACCCGCCACACAGTGATCCCATTGGCTGGACCTAGTTAATATTCTCCCTTTTTCCTTAGGGCAAGGAAATTCTACTGTTTTTGTTCTAGGATTTTAGATTTAAAATGGAAACACTTGAGTTCATTTTGAAATATTTAAGTGTCTTCCTACCTAATAATTGGATTTTCCCCAAACTACACTCAATGAGAGAATTGTCTTATGAAAGTAGTGACGATTTTGCATCTTCTTAAACATGAAGACTTGGCAAGTAAAGCTGAGTCAGTAATCACAACACAAAAACGATCCATGAGAGGATATCAGCAAGACCCTCATCTGTAGCTTCACCAAAACCAGTGGCTGCACGGTTTCGATAAGAAAGTAGAGCAAAACCAATTCCAAATATCTCAAACAGTGTTAAGAATATCTAACTGTAAAACGCTGAAATGAGTATGCTATCAGAGACTGAGAGTTGGGACTGGAGGATGGCTCTGTGGGTAAAGCGTTTGACACACAAGCCTGAGGACCAAAATTGGGAACCCCAGCACCCAAGCAGTGCCAAGTGGGCATGGTGACTGCCTGCAATCCCAGCATGTAAGAGGTGGAACCGGGGTCTCCAGGGCTAGCTGGAGAGCTAAGCTGGCTGAATCGGTGAGCTCTGAGCTCAAGGGACAGACTTGCCTCAGTTAGATAAAGAGAAAAGTAATGGAGGAAGATGTCCAAGGCCAACCTCTCACTGGCACATACACACTTCTGTGCACAGGCACCAAAACGCATACACGCACGACACACACCATGCACACAGACATACACGAAAGAAAGTGGGCATTATTAGGCATGTTGGAGGAACTTGGAGGGATCCCTGTCGATGAAGATGAGGCTCACCTAGCTTTTCTGAAGTCCATATGGGTGTGTCTTCAGAAGAAACTGGTAGACATTCAAGATGAGACATGAAACCAGAGTTTTTCTCCTGAAGTTTTGTGGCACAGGAGGTGATTAGAAGTACCTGCTGAGGTTAATGCAGGGTAAAATGAATCTTTGGGAATTTTTTTCTAGTTGATTAAATCTTCTGGTTTTAGCTCTTATTTATTGTCTTCATTTCGTGTTTGTCTCCTTTACTTTGGCCAGACTCGTGTCTGACTCTGCAGAGGCATGTGAGTCACTCCAGGAGTATCTGTCTACCTAATCCTTTTAGCCTGCATCAAGGTTGAAGGCCAAGAGGTAAGTCATCTCCCTAAACCTTCAGTCATCATGGATTTCAGGAACAGCATACCCTAGCAGAACTACTCATAGATGAGAACAGTAATCCATGAGGATGAGGCTGTACCCTAAGCATGACTAACCCTCTCTCAAGGATCCAAGAACCTTCAGAGCCAGGACTCTGCAATGATCCAGGGGACCTTAGGTCTGGCTGAGGAGCTGGCTCACTGGGTCCAGTGCTTGCTATGCGCATAATAAAATCACATGAAATCCAATTACACTTTCAGCAGAAATAGCAATAAAAATTTCACATCTCTGTCTTTGAGATGTCAAAGGGGCTGAGCTAAAGACAAAAGGCCTTTAAAAGCCGAGCTTGTTATGAAGACGTATGTTAGCATCTTTCCCTGTCTGAAGTTTAATCAATCCAGAGGAAAACTTTTACCAACAGAAGTTTCTGATAACAGTGAAACTTTCTTGATGGATAGCAGAATAGGATGATTAAATTCTTTAGGAAATTGAAGAAGATCCTGATATGACTCAGGAAACCTAAAGATTTTAGCACAGTTTTTGTCCAGAGAGCATAGATAGTATTGGGATCACTTTTCTCTGGGTTTTATCTTAAAGACGCCACAATAATCATTTCCTTTATACAGAATGGCGTTTCCCTTAGATATTTCTGGAGAAAAGAATAGAATGTGGTAAAGAAAGCAGAAGAGACAAAGAAGAATAGGTAAGAGAGGGTCGATAAAAATTTGCTTCCTAAGAATCCATTTTTGGTTCTGATATAACCTTGAGAAGTTTCCTACTCAAGCATTTCTCTGTTGTTCTTTTTTTGATAGATTTAATAGTTTCTAAAACTTGTGTAAATCATTTCACTTTAGTTTCATTATTTCTTTTCTTATATACTTTTAAATTCTAGTTAAAGTAGGCTCCCCATGCATGGTCTTCAGTTTTGCTGCCTATGGCGTCTAATTTAGTGTTCCTTCACAAAAAGAACAGGTGAAATGAAGCAATTTTGGAATATTGTGTTATCCATTGAGAAAATTCTAAAGCTAAGTTATCCTTAGTTACATTTCTCTGATTTTTCAAATACTTACAAACTGAAACACTATAATTATAAAGCATAAAAATATCTGGATTGCTAATGTAGTTTTTCTCTCAGTAGTTTCCTTTCTGAAATTTCTTTTTACCACTTTAGTATTTTGTGTGTTTGTTTTTCCTTTCATTAAGATTACAACCTACAAGTTGAGCTAGAGAGATTGGTACTTTGGCTCATGTCTATGCCCTGGCCGCCAAGATCAGCACCCCTACTGTGTCTTGAGCGTTCTAAGCATGCTTAGAGCACATTCCAACTCTTGAATGAGGTTCGCAGAGGTTCCCTGACACCGTCACCCTGTTGGGCTGGAACAAACAAGTGTCTCTCAGGGTTTTTATGATCATGTGCTCATAAAATTTCTAAACTAAAAGGAGCAATATTGCAATAAGCAGAAGTGACAGAAAAAAGGCAGACTTTGGCTTAGATACTGGAAGAATGGTAAGAGGGCTGAAGGCTGGCAAACAGATGCTCTGCAAGCAAACAACAGCACAAACAAAACCAGCATCAACAAAAGCAAGCAAGAGCTGCCCCTCAGCGCTCTGAAACAACGGAATTGTCTCCGAGTAAGTCAACAGACCACTGACCAAACCCAGGGGAGGCCGGGCATCTGAGGAACTCCTGTGAAAGTGGATCATCCTTGGGGCCCTATGTTTGGGCAGGAAAACTGTCAATTCTCATCAAACTGTCAGAGAGAGCAGTTTATACTGAGCCAAATAAGGGTGACCGTGGTCCAGGACCAGGATTCAGATGACCTCAAATAACGTATTCCAATATGGAAGTGGTTACTTGGACCGTTGCCATCATAGAGCAAAAGGTTGTAAATCAAGGATTTTCCAAATGCATCAGGTCGCTCGAGGGAAGAGCTCTTCTGTGATGACGCTCAGCTTTGGGGTTAGAGCGAGCTAGTTTTTAATTGTGCTCGAATGATTGAGTTTTTGGACAGGAAGAAGCTTCACCTCGACTCCTTGGCAAGCAGCACTGTCCCCTCGTGATGTCCCTCACTCTCCCTGCCCTTCCAAGCTTCCGAAGCACAATCTGAGGGAGGCGATGGCTGGTTTTCTATATGGAAAGGTCCCATAAGTCAGCCTCCACGAGTCATTAGTTACCTAACAGCTTTCAAAGAGGGCTCTGCATCTACCTGGAGACAAGTCTCCGACCTTGGCTCTCTCTTCTCTGCTATAACTCCTGGGACGAGTGTCCCACTGCATCTGGGACCTTTGACCCCACAATTCCCTATGTAATTGTGGTCGTTACCTTCCTATGGCTAGATGGGAAGAAAGTATTTATTTTTGGCTTATAGTCTTTATAGCTCCATGATGGCAGGCGGAGCACAAGAGCAGGTGAGTGGGCACTCACACCGGCGAGCTGGGTTCTAATGCGCCTCGAGGTCCACCCCAAGCACCACGCCTCCTCCTGCAAGGCTTCACCTCCCAACCAACCACCAGCTTGGGAACCAAGCATTCAGAACAAAAGTTTGTGGGGGACACCTAACTCAAATGACACAGTCCTCCTCTGGTCCCCATTAACTGGTGACCATCCACCATGTAAAATGCATTCAGTCCGACTTCAAAAGTCTCCGTAGTTTTAATCACTCACAGTACTGTTCAAACAGCCACAGTCCAAGCTCTGTGAACTGGGTGTTGTAAAACCAAAAGAAGATAATGGCACATTATGTTCACATAATATTCACACTGAAAAAGATGGCATTGGGCATAGGAAGGAAAGATTGAACAAGATCTAAAACAATCTTCAAATTCAATCTTATCAATATCAAATTTATCTTACAGTTTCAAGAGCAAATATCAATCTTAGTTTCACGTCTGATATCTCCAACCAGTGATGGAGTCTTTTGAGTTCCAATTCTGCCCCCTCTTTGGAAGTTATCCCATATTACTGGTATCCAAAAATAGCCCCAGGTCTACACTGCGAGCCAGGGTTCATCCATGCATGGTTCCTCCAGACCTCCATGCAAGGAGTCACCAAGCTCGCCTCACATAGCCAGTGGCCATCTCTGAAAGGCCAACTGCTTTGCAAATCCAATGACCCTTTCCTCCCTGCGCTGTTAGGCTTTGTGGTACCAAGTGGGTGGAACAAAACTGACTCTGAAGAGCAGGAAAACTCCTCTAACAGTCTGGACCCGACTTTCAGAAGCATCAGCATTCTTTCTGCTGCCTCAGTTGCTAAACGAAGCTCAGTGGTGGTGATCTCTCAAGCAATTGTAGGAAACTCATTTCTTTCTGTGCCTTCTCCATCTGCTCACAGCAATCCATTTCTAGGCGATGCTGGACATCACCTCTGCCTGCACAAGGTCTCAAGATAAGGGAAGAAAGCATACAAACTGCCTCTAGCCCAATCTCACAGTTTTTCCTTCCACTCTGAAGCA